>BQNB010048669.1:0-39879 GCA_026074375.1 Tanacetum coccineum
ATGTAAAATAGATAATTTAAGTAAATTCACATTTTATGTTTTGTTTGTTTGTTTTGAGTCATATTTTTGTACTAACCGTTTTCGTGGTTTATGCAGTAAATTTTTGAAAAGTTATTTTTATTTAATTTCTAGAATTTTTAATTTTCCAGATTTTTGCAGAAATTCACGATTACATTAGTACTAACATTATATCTTTATTGCTTTCTTAAGATTTTAATTTAAGATTAATAAAGGTTGTATATTATTTACCGTTGATTTTATGCTGGGTATAGTTGATTTTGTCTTTGATTTTCAAGTTATATTAGATAAGGAGAGTCTGTAGTTTCTTTGGATTTTCACTTGGACGATTCTTGGATAAAGATTTAGCCGGATCATTTCGTTTCTTCTCTGATATTGAGCAAACCAGAGGAGTATTAATTTCTCTCGCTTTTTATTTATCTTCCCTTTATTCGTTTTTCGGGTACTTGTAAAACATTGGGGACAATGTTCAATATAAGTGTAGGGGTAATAAAAGCCTTAGAAATTATTCTTTCATTTGCATTTGCTTTGTTCTTAAAAAGATGTGTAACATACCGAAACATAGTTTAGGACGACAATTTTGGCCCAAATTTAAAAATTCTTTATGGCATATATCGGTGAAAATATGATATTAAAAGCGTCTCATTGGATAGGAGTTATATGATTAGCACAAAAACCCTACCACTAAAAAATTCCACCCCCAAAATGAGAGGTTCGCCCCTAGATCTTTAAGAATAAAAGCATTCATTATTAATGCTTATGAGAGTGTACCAGTAGTATTATAGATTCTAGAACTTGCTTTAGCGATTCATCTCGAGACTGCTAGTGAGATCGCATTCGTGTGATTAGGATTTACTAAGTGATAAGAGGCATTATGATTACCCTTGTATTTAGCCTGCATGATCTCATCAGTCATATAACTACCCCCATACCCTTGCTATGCACTTATTTTTAGTGTAAGATACCCCTAGTACACCCCTTTGAGCATATCCTTTTCGCGGTTCTCATAATTTTCTGATGGATTCCAGATTATTAATGAAGAGTGTTGTTTACACCCTACTAAATGTTACACCCAAATCGCCTTATCCTTCCTTGTATGTGCTCATTTTTAGTACATTATTGTTATCATAATTGTTTAACCCTGGTTAATTGTTTACTTGATTACATGGTTGCTAAGTCGAGTCTAGTGTTAGTGTATACAGTTTTGGGACGATTGATATTCATGGTAGTATTTATTATATGAAGAAATAAGAAAGAAAGTCAAATTATTACCTCCATACATGTCTAATATGCTCCATGTTTATTGATCATTCTCAATTCGGGTCATTAGTTAGTTTATTATTGAGTATTAAAAAACTCAAGTGTATGGGTTCCGCTATAAACCCTGAGTCATGTATATTATTTTATTTTTAGCAGATGGCAGGGCAAATGTGTATATATATATAAAAAAGAAAAACAAAAGAGAAAAAGAAAAGAAAATCAAAAAAATAGAAAAAAACAAAAAAACAAAAAAAATATTAGAATATACGGGCTGCCATCTTGCTATTGTTTATTTCAAGAAAGAGTCAAGAAAAGAAAAAAAGAGCTTGATGTAGAGTTATGTACGATTTTCCTAGTTTTTGTCGAGTATTGGCTTAACAACGCTGATAACATCAAATATTTAATACTTTTTAGTGTCAAATTACCCCTTATATAACCTGCAAATGTTTCACTAATACTCAAAAACGAGACATTTTATATCATTTTGTAGTTTTCAGATGAAATGTAGGAAAATGGCAAGAAACAAGGAAAAAAGGGCTTAAAGTGCGATTATTCGAAGTTGTTACGGCGTAACACCATAAATGGTTACACCGTAACATAAATTAAGCAAGTACGAAGATCAAGGACGAATTTACGACGTAACGTCATATCTAGTTATGCCGTAACCATGTAGATGAAAGGAAATCTTACCAAAGATAGAGTTATGGCGTAACACACCTTATGGTTACGCCAAAACTATGAAGATCCACATATATGGAAAGAAGATCACGAACTATGGAAACTATTTGAAGGTTACGGCGTAACACCATTACTGGTTACGTCGTAACAAGTGCTTAATTATGGAATGCCGTGTATGAAGGTTACGGCATAACACCTTTATTAGTTACGTCGTAACAGGTTTGAAACCTATAAAAAGAGGCCTCATTCATCTATTCCGATATCACTTACTCCACAGCCAATTGGAGAGGCGATAAAGGCTTCCAACCTTCAAAGAATTCCACCTGGAGTCCAAGGGAGATCACACTTTACTTACTTTTTGTATTTAATTATTCAAATACAAATACTGTAAGAATTATGAGCTTTCAATCTATGATTATTTCTATTTCTTGCTGTGTTTTCGTTACCATGAGCGGCTAAGCACTTAAAGTGTTGGCCTAGTTATGTAGTTACTATTGTTATGATGTTTGTTTCCTATTAGATTATGGTTTCATTAGATATTCCTTAACTATCGTGTAACCCTGGGTTTTGATAGTATTGTGGGTAGTTTGGATCTTGCTTGACCCATTATTAGATTACCAAGTCAATATGGGATCCATCGGGTACTAGGGAGGATTCGATACTTCATCCCTAGTGTAGGAACTAACCGGTCTCCTCTCTTATCACTTAATATACTTAAAAAGCACAGGAACTATTTCAGAGGGGTTAATAATCTATATAGGTTATTAGATATGTTTTGGGAATAGTTAGGATTAATCACTGCAACCTGGATAACCTACCTCCTATACGATTTGGACTGATTCAGAATCGCAGGGAGTATAGGATAGACTAAATATACCTATTCAAGTCTATCGACCTTAGAAACCACTAATGAAACCATAGTTTAACAATGCACAGGAAAACGTATTCATAACAGTAGTAATGAAGTAACTAGGTTAGCACGTTTTCTCTCCTAATATCTCTAAGCTCTTTTTATTTCAGTATTTTATTTATTTGCATTTTTAATTCATTTTAAATCAAAAACCCATTTTTCAAAATGTGACATTTCAAGTTAAAACTAATTGCAACTTAGCTCTTGGGACGATCTCAGATTTACCATTTTGTACTACCCACAATCAGGTTCTCTGCCCATTAGTGCATTGTCAGGTAGATCGAGTTTTATAAATTTAAAACTTGAGTAAAATTATATTTAAAAATAAATACGCATCAAGTTTTTGACGCCGCTGTCGGGGAGCTAAAAATTAGTAATAATTTGAATTTATGTATATATTTCCTTTTGTAAATATATTCTGCTAGTTTTTCTTATAAGTTTTCAGATATGGAAGATGATGTAGACATCAGTGATGCGGTCGTCGTAAATACTTCAACAAGAAGTTTTACAACTCCCTAGGCATAGTACCTAACCATTGTAGTAGTAGTATAGGCAAGACTTGGGGGTTGTTATCGTTCTCTAGGGGAATAGGTTGGGAAGACTTGTTCACGGTCTAACAGAATTCTAGGGGTTGAGAGAAGAATATTTTTATGTTTTTATATTTTATAGAAAGCAGGTAAATCTTTGGTTTGAGAGATTGGTTTGATAAACTAATAATTAAACTAATATCTAATCTAATCTATTGGTGATAACTTTATGATAATTGAATATATTTACTTAATCATGCATTACTTATTAAATTATTTCTCCTAATCATGTTGCCTTGTCACACTTGTGATGTAATGTGTAAGTCTTTCCTAAGTTATGAACGAATTACACGAATCCGTCATCTATTTAATATTCCGTTAAGGCAAAGCACAAGTAAGGTAGTATGAAGACTATTACAAGGCCCCTAAGAGTATATTAAATGCGTGTGAAATACCTTAAGAGGGATCAACCATATAAGGGGCAAGGTAGTATGAAGACTGTTACCCTATGGTATCCTTTCTACGCACTCGCGTTTCCCTAGATGTGTCAACAGCGATACAAACAAAAGCTGGTTTTCTAAGGCCTAACGCGCACATTCATCAACAAGAAGCAACAGTAAAAGGATCTACAATCTGACTTTCATGCAATCATAAGCAAATACAAAGGAGGGTTTAGCCTCGCATGTTATAAAGGAAGTAAGAAGATGTAAATAATCACACCGACACATAGACATATTGATGTTAATGATTAAATTAAACCTTACTGGAATTATAACTGGATCCAAGGTAGTACAATAGGGTTTTGAGGCCCTAAATACGACCTATGAAGCTGCTACAAGGACTAGGGTTCGTCTCCCTAAGTTATACAAAGTTATCCCAAAAGTTACACACTAAAACCCTAAAATCAGTTTTGTATATATAGACATATCGACGCGACGGCGTCGCTTGATGCTTCTGACGCCGTCGCCACGTAGATGGTTCTAGATCCACTTTAAGTCGGCTACGTTGTGACATCGTCGCCAATATCTAGACACCGTCACCAGATAAATCACGACGACGTTGTTTTATGCTTGCGACGCCTTCTTCACGCTCTGAGAACAATACTTCTTTGTGAATCTTGGTGAAAGTCTGTAATCTCGTCTGTTTCTTCTCCAAATGAGCCCAAGTCACGTGTATTTCCTCCAAATGCCATCCAAGTGCTAAATACCTGAAAACAAATGATTAAGCACATAATTTGGGCATATTTGCATGATTTAGGGGGTTAAATGACCCCGAAATAGTGTATAAAATGACACCTCATCAAATACCCTTACACTTGGGATTTGTTTATCCTCAAGCAAATGGGCTTTTCCACCTAGACAAAAGCGATATGAGGGTCATTTAACCTACTCTTTAAATATATTTTATAACACAACCTTCTAGACCTCGTAATTAAAAGCACGAAAAGCATACACTAGCACCTCACATAAGTGTTTGAGATTCTCTCTTTCACTCAGGTGTATAATAAATTATAACATAATGGGGAAACGGAAAATCAACACTCATTACCTATCATAGCATATAAATTACCATAGGCTTGGTAAAGGATCAAGCCTCCACCGCTGGGCGCAAGCATTATTCATTACTATCTAAAAGGTCTTTTAAAGGGTTGTGGGGTGTAGGTGTAAGATAACATATAATGGAAACAGAAACGGATGGGATACATTTGGGTGGTGACTTTGGGTGAATTTGGAGTGGAAGGGTTAGCTAATTATTTATAAGAATACACGTTGGTTTGGTTGCTAAGCCAAGACTCGGACGAAGATTTACAAACTCTACATCAATCTCTTTCTTTTTCTTTTCATGACTCTAATATAAACAAAAACATAAGCAAATGGAAGCCCGTATATTTTTTTCACTTTTTTAATATACATTTTATTTGTACACTTTTGCCCTGTCATTGCTTAAACATATAATACATCATGGGGGTTTTTAGATACACCCCTACACTTGAACTTTTACATACTCGATTATTTACAATCTAACTAATGACCTGATTTGAGGTGGATCAAAATAACATGGAGATCATCTAACAAACATATGGGGGTATTGATTTAACTTTTCTTCCTCATTCTTCCCTGAAATAAATACTACCATGAATCCCAATCGTCCCAAAACTATATTTACAAGGATAAAGACTTAGCAATCGTGTACTCAAATAATTAACTTGGATTAAAACAATAATGTACTAAAAGCGAGTACATATAAGGTAGGCTAAGACGATTTGGGTGTAACGATTGGTTTAAAGGTGACAATTCTCTTCATTAATAGTCCGGCTTAACCAAAAAATTACGAGAACTATGAAAAAAAAGATAGAGGGTTGTACTAGGGGAATCCTACACTAAAAATCAATGCATGGCAAGGGTGTGGGATAGTTACATGATCGGTGTGACCATCATAACAATTACAGGTTTAAAACATGGGTTAATCCTAGTGCCTCTTATCAAGCAAATCATAATACTTACTATGCGGTCTCGGGATGCATCACAAAAACAAGTTCTAGAATTTAATATACTACCAGTACACTCATATAACTTAATACCGATACCAATGCTCCAAAAAAGGCGACAAAACCACATATACACATCCGTAATGACGGAATAGACATACATGATTGCTCACTCCTTAACTCGAGAAAGCTAAAGGTATAAACTATCTTGGGTATCAATAATGGATACCCGAATTCCTATAGATCTAAAGGCGAACCTCACATTTTGGGGTGGAATTCTGAGGGTTTTTGTGCTAGTCATATACATTCCTATCCATAGGGAAATGTATAATACTCGGTTTTCGTGGTATGTGTCATTAAAAAATTTAAATTTTGGGTCAAAATTACTTTTTTTATGCTATGTTTTGTATATATTACCAATCATTTTAAGGGCCAAAGCTCAAATGGGCAAATGAAAGAAATAGTTTCTAGGCTTCTTTTTCTCTACACTTAAGTTGAACATTGTCCCTATTGTTCATAGAAGTCCCGTAGTGAATAAAAACGAAATAAAAGGAAAAATGCAAGTAAAAAGAAACTAATTCTCCTCAGGTTTGGCTGTCAATAAATGGGAAGAAACTCATGCGATAATGGTTAATTCGTCCTCCAAGTGTCGTCAAATGAAACTTTAAGAACTTATCAAGCTTCTTTATTGTCAAATAACCTCGTGAATCATAGACAAGGAAAACTACACCAGCAGCATAAACGGTTGGGAAAAAGATACATTATTACAACAAGAGTTTAGTGTTTTTAACTCTACGAAAGCATGTAAGATAGGATGAGAGTAAGATATAATCTATATGTTTTGTTGTGCAGGTTGTACAATTTTAAATATTACACATTTATTTTTCAGAGAACTACTAGAAAATTTATTGAATTTTTACAGATAGCTGTAGACGTGCCGTCGTCAGGGAAAATAATCCTGACGCTGTTTCCAGCCGTCTAGTGTAAAAACCTTTTCTTCATTGTTATTCACCTTGTTAAATTTCTCCTCGAGCACTTCTCTCGCTCTCGCTTCTCTCTCCACTATCTCTCTCTCCCTCAGCATAAGAATAAACCTGGGAATTAGTCATTACTATCATATGACTCGATGAAGAAAGCACTGCATAAAAACCTGGAATTAGTCATTACAATCATATGACTCGAAACTGACGCGAATTAATCTAAACAATTTATTTTATATGTTTGAATTTGGTTTTTTAAAAACTGGATATTTCCACTACACTTATTTTGTTGTAAAATACATTTGATTGCAAATAAGACGAAGATACAAACAAAGCATGATTACAAAATAATTCAAACATAATAAAACAAACAATATAGAGTTAAAGCACAAGACACTCATAAAATATGGGAAAGTAAATATTGGGTTGCCTCCCAAAAAGCACTTTTCTTTATTTACGAGTCTTGTAGCTAGACTCGAAGTCACTTGTCAAGTGTCGTAGAAGTGGTCCAAGTCGATGATGTCCCTTGGGCTTTCTCTTTCAGAGAGCTTTCTAGTGGTGGGGATTGACTGTAAGGTTTTGGTAAACTCCTTTCCGTCTGGATCGATCAGTCTAATCTTGGCATGCCATGCTCCATCTTCGTCTTTGGGTGGTTTGTCCTAGTTGATCGGGTTTTTAATTAGGTCCTCTGATTCCCACATATTACTCTTAAGGTTAATGGGTATGGCTTTAAAAAATTCTGCCATCCTTATAAACACTAAGGTATCCTTAAAAGGATTGAGCTCGGCATCTCTAGAAATTTCCCATTCTCCGAGTAAATGGCAATCTAAGAAGTCCTTCCTAGCATAATAAGGGGTTTGTGCGCCCAACGCAGCTGGTAGGACAGGACGATTACTGGTTGGTGGTGGATTCGTGTTCTCTATAATGAAGAATGGAATAGTCAATGAAAATTACGAACAAACACACAAAGAAAAGATAGACTACAAGAAAGCTAATATGTGGAATTAAATTCTCACTTGAAAGGATTCAAGCGAGTGGAACTAAGTTAAACTATGATCGAAACCTAACTATTCCCCACGCAGCGGCGCCAAAAACTTGATGTGATCGTCGTAAAGACTTCAACAAGAAGTTTTACAACTCCCTAGGCAGAGTACCTAACCATTGTAGTAGTAGTATAGGCAAGACTTGGGGGTTGTTATCGTTCTCTAGGGGAATAGGTTGGGAAGACTTTATCACGGTCTAACAGAATTCTAGGGGTTGAGAGAATATTATTTTTGTGTTTTTATATTTTATAGAAAGCAGGTAAATCTATGGTTTGAGAGGTTAGTTTGATAAACTAATAATTAAACTAATATCTAATCTAATCTATTGGTGATAACTTTATGATAATTGAATGTATTTACTTATTCATGCATTACTTATCAGATTATTTCTCTTAATCCTGTTGCCTTGTCACACTTGTGATGTAATGTGTAAGTATTTCCTAAGTTATGAACGAATTACACGAATCCGTCGTCTATTTAATATTCCGTTAAGGCAAGGTACAAGTAAGGTAGTATGAAGACTATTACAAGGCCCCTAAGAGTATATTAAATACGTGTGAAATACCTTAAGAGGGATCAACCATATAAAGGGCAAGGTGGTATGAAGACTGTTACCCTATGGTATCCTTTCTACGCACTCGCGTTTCCCTAGATGTGTCAACAACGATATAGACAAAAACTGGTTTTCTAAAGCCTAACACGCACATTCATCAACAAGAATCAACTAAAAAGGATCTATAATCTGACTTTCATGCAATCATAAGCAAATACAAAGGAGGGTTTAGCCTCGCATGTTATAAAGGAAGTAAGAAGAAAAATCAATCACACAACACATAGACATATTGAATGATTAATGATAAATGACCTTACTTGAATTAAAACATGGATCCAAAGTAGTACAATAGGGTTTTGAGGCGCTAAATACGACCTATGAAGCTGCTACAAGGACTAGGGTTCGTCTCCCTAAGTTATACAAAGTTATCCCAAAAGTTACACACTAAAACCCTAAAAATAGTTCTGTATATATAGGCATATCGACGTGACAGCGTCGCTTGATGCTTCTGACGCCGTCGCCACGTAGATGGTTCTAGATCCACTTTAAGTCGGCTACGTTATGATACCGTCGCCAATATCCAGACAACGTCACCAGATAGATCACGATGGCATCGCTTTATGCTTGCGACGCAGACTCCACGCTCTGAGAAGAATACTTCTTGGTGAATCTTGGTGCAAGTCCGTAATCTCGTCCGTTTCTTCTCCGAATGAGCCCAAGTCATGTGTATTTCCTCCAAATGCCATCCAAGTGCTAAAAACCTAAAAACAAATGATTAAGCACATAATCTGGGCATATTTGCATGATTTAGGGGGTTAAATGACCCTGAAATAGTGTATAAAATAACACCTCATCAATCAGCCCACTCACCATGGAGCAGTACATAGCTTTGATTCCAGATGACATTAAACCAGGCATAGTGAAACACAAGATTGGCGATGACGTTAAATTTGAGATAAATGCAATCTTTATGAGGGAATTAAGACGCAAACTTTTCATAGGCACCGATGATGAAGACGCTTACAAACATGTGCGTATGGTATTAGAGATTGTGGATCTCTTCTACTTACCTGAGGTCATTTACGATGCAATTATGCTTAGGGTATTTCCAATTACACTCAAGGGACGAGCCTTGAGATGGAAAAACAAGCTTCCAGCAGGGACAATCACTACATGGGATCTCCTTAAAAAAGAATTTATTTGGAGATATTGTCACCCTTTCATAACTGCCAAGAAATTAAAAGAAATCCGCAATTTTAAGCAAGAGAGGGACGAGAAATTGTATCATGCTTAGGAAAGATACAATGATCTTTTTTACCAATGTACACTGCATGATCTGAACTGTCAACAGAAGGTTCATATCTTCTACACTGGATTAGACATCTCCACCCGCAAAATTCTCGACTCTAACGGGTTCATTCCTCTGATGACACAAACACAAGCCCTAGAATCAATACAAGTCATGGCAGACCATTCGCATGACTGGTATGATGAAACAACCACTAGGGAAAGAATCAAATTGATTTATGGCGGAAACTAATCAATAATGCAAAGAAGAACCAATATTAAGAATCACAAAAGAACTTTATATAACACTTGAAACTGCTCTGTATACAGAATACAAACGACTATTGATGCTAATGATCTCTATTGAATCTGATGTATTTACTATATCCAACTAACTATGACCTAGGTTCCTTTAAAGACTAAGTAAAACCCTAATGGGCTTTACAAAACCGTATAAAGATCATGCTATCCTGTTCCTAAGCTATCTCAGGCATAATCTAAATAAATGGTACTAAACAATATTATACTAAGTAACTAACTATCTGATCAGTACTAACATTTTGTACTGTAGGTACAAATTACAACTAGCGGTACTAACTAATATAACTAACGGTACTAAGTTAGGAATGCATAATTCCCAACAATCCTCCCCTAAATATAATTGTTGAACTTGTTGAACTTGTTTAACTTCATGTTTCTTTAGTGTAAACATCTTGTAGACCAGGAGGATATATCCAAACACTCTGTCAAATCTTGATCTGATCTTTGTTAATTTTGACATCTTCAGCTATCCATTTTTATCAGCAACACAGCAACATCCAACTAAGTTGGCTTTGTAGTTTTGGCCCATACTACCCAGCCATTCACATATTAAAATTACCTTTACTAGAAGTCGTTGCTCTGGATAGCAATTCTTTCGTTTGTAAACAACAAGGTGAATTGATAACCTTATAGTTTTGAGTAAACTATCAACTATCAACGGATTTGATTTGTCTTTACCAAAAGCCGTTTGCTTTTGGACTAGTCAATGCTCATTGCCATAGGAAATGTGGAGCAGCAGATAACCATATGTTATTAGGCAAACTATCAGCTAACAATAGATTTGATTAGTTCCTTACCAGGAATTATTTGACCAGGACTAGCCACCTCTTAACTGTGAAGCAAGGTGACTAGAGAACCATACAATTTTGGTGAAAATGTCAACCAAAAACAGGATTTGAGAAGTCTTTAAAACCTGAAGTCGCTTTAGCTTCTTGACTATCAATTTCTTGATGTCTGTTAGACATGGTGAATTGAAGACCATTTGTTGTGTGGTGGTTAGCCAACACCCAAACCCTTCTCACTTTCATTCACAGCATTACTCTTCATTAAGCTGTTGCTTAATGAATCTTACCAAATGTAGTGCAGATTAATTTTCCTCTCACCACCAATCCCAAATCAAGCATTCTTGCAACAATTCCATAGAGAGAGGATACCTTCTTCAACAGCATGGGGAAGACTGTTCCCATCTTAAGCTCAAGTATGCAAACTCCACAAGCTTCATACAGTCTCCATCTAAAAATCTCCATTGTTCCATCTAGAAGCTTCATCTTTAGCATTACTTGGCAAGCATCTTTTGACAAAGGATATTTTCTATCTGCTAACATATATATAGTAGATGCATCCAATGTTAGGCAATGTACTGCACAAGAAGGATAATACCTCCAATTAATCATCTTCTGTTGAAGTGGCAAACTCCAGATTGCATCATCACTAAGAGGTGGATCAAACATGGTCTTGAGATCACCCCAAAGTACTCTGTCATACATCTCTTCAGGTCTATTTGCTCCATACTTCTTTATCACCAATCTGTACAATTCTGTAAGATCATCTCTTGAAAAGTCTTTAAGTATGGCTCCAAAACTCATATATATTTTATCAGAACCATCTCTTCTTATAATCTGATAAACAGCCTTTAGACCAGATTGAGGAATGATCTTCCAATCAACAATACTAGGAGGTTTTGTAGCAGTTGGAATAGCATCTATTCCAATCTCAGATTCTGATGAAGCACTTGTGACTTTATCCTTCATGAATGCTTCCCTTTCTTCTTCACTTTCATCCTGTGCAGTCTTGTCAATATGTATTCCTTTCCTTGCCTTTTGCTTCCTGATTTTACCTCTCTTCTTTACAGACTTCTCAATTTCTTCTTCCTTAGCAATCACTGGCTCTGTAATACTTTCTTCTAAGACTGAAACCTCTTCAATGGTCTTTTGTTTCTTTGAAAATTCTTGCTCCAGCTGAACACCTTGTCTCTTTACTCTTTCATCAGTTTCCATTGGCACAAAGTTTTCAATACTCTTCACCAGCTTTTCAAATTCAGTCTTGAGCTCATCAAAAGTAAGTTTCTTCAATTGAGTCAATTTCCATGAGCTTTGATTCTTGATGAAGGTACTCATATAATCTCTTTGTTGTGCCT
Organism: Tanacetum coccineum; assembly: GCA_026074375.1. Classification (NCBI taxonomy): domain Eukaryota; kingdom Viridiplantae; phylum Streptophyta; class Magnoliopsida; order Asterales; family Asteraceae; genus Tanacetum; species Tanacetum coccineum. The sequence goes on from BQNB010048669.1 coordinate 12,203, forward strand.
GTGTCATTGGCTTGCTCCTTCTTGCCTTAGCCTTTTGTTCAGCATAGAACTTCTTTTTCTGATTTATCATTTCCACCATCCTTTTTGCAAAATCTTCACTAGTCATACTTTCTCCTTGTAGACTCTTTGTCAGTTCTGCATTTGCTTCACGTTTTGCTCTGATAGTATCCTAATCCTCTTCTGTATAATACTGAGCAGCTTCTTGAACTTCAGCTTTTCTTTTCTTTTGTTATTCTGATAATTCTTCCTCCTCTGAAATCCTTTTAGCTAGCAAAGCATCCAAATGAACTTGTCTTGCAGCCTCTTCCTCCTATAATGCTTGTAATCTCATGGCTTCTGCAAGACCATCTTCTTCTTATTGAATTTGTGCTTTTGTTCTTTTGGTAGCTTGAATTTCTTCTGTAGTCATTGGAGCTTTTCCTTCTCTTTAACTTATAATTGGAGAAGGAATTATGACATTTATGGTTTGAACTACACTAGAAGTACTAACTGGTCCACTACTAGTACTAACTCCTAAGCTACCAGTATTAAAATCCTCATTGCCAGTATTAAAATCTTCACTGCCATGATTAACTTCAATACCAGCATGCAAATCAGTACTAATATCTTTTTCAATTGACTTTGACCTTGTTTTCCTCTTATATATTATACCCTTATCAGTTGACTTTGCTTTCTGAGAAATGACCTGTGATAAGGTTTTAGCTGCTTCCAAGGTTGTAGGACTAATATCTTGCTCTTATACCTCCCTTGAAGCACTGATTTTTGTAGGAGTCACAAAATCTGTATCTTTTTCCTTCATAGACTCTCTAACTAAAGAAACTAGAGGATCATCATCAATATCTTGAATTTTCCTCCCCTGATTCTCTATTTCTTCATCCTCTGAGTCAGACACAACCACTTTCTTTCTCTTTCTTTTCAAGGCTACTTCCAGAGACTTTAGCCTTTCAACTAGAGTGAGAACTGCTTTCCCATAGGTAGTCTTTGTCTAATGCAGCTCTTTCTCCAAATTAGCAATCCTGGTGACCAGCTTAGGTACAAGGACCATCAATTCCTTTAGTTGCAAGCTGTCCTCAGCACTTCCTGAAGTGTGACCTTCATGGAGAGGTGCTTCATAGGACCTGAGTGGAGACTCATGTATGTTACCACTGTCCAACCCTGCATCTAAGCCAGAGGTTGTAGTGGTAGCTCCCTCAGTACCAACCCTCACACCTGTGGTGGTTGCCTCATCTGCTACATGGGTGAAAGTAGGACCCTAAGACTGAGGAATCTCAGTATCCTGTCTATTAAGTTGCCTAGGTGGTGATGGTTATGGAAGTGGTTCATTGGTAAATGGAATTGTTGGTTGAGATGTGGATAAGACTAGATCAGTAGGTGTGTGTTGGGGTTCAGCTGGGATTGTTGAGCCTTCACCTTGATCCTCAGCTGCACCTGCCAACATTGCAGGCAGCAATGGTACATAATCCCCTGCATATCCCCTTTTCATATTTGCAAAAAGCTTTTTAGTCAAAGTTAGGGCTAAATACTTTCCATTATTTTTAGTAGTGATACCCAAAATCATTTGCAAAAATCTTAGATACATCAGAAATTTAGTATTTCTATGTTATGAACCATGCCATCAAAAATCAACTTTGAAAAATTATAAACCCTATTACTAGATAGACTGATCAATGCAGTACCAATAGGACTACCAAATTGATCCCATCCACCATACTTAGGGCTTAGGCAGTGTTGAATGGTGTAAATTAAAAATTTCCATTGGGATGTAAAATTCTTTTTCCAAAAAGTTAGTTTGCCCTCAGAAACATACCCTAATGTTGCCAACCTATCATAAATTTCAGCATCAGGTAAATTACTAATACCTGCTGCATCTGCCAATTAAATCTTGTGACATCAAATCCTTTGGTGAGAAGGTCTGCAACATTATTGTCAGTATGAATCTTGACAACATCTATCAATATTTTCTCATAGCAATCCCTTATGAAGTGATGTCGAATTTCAATGTGCTTGGTCCTTGAGTGATAGACAGGATTCTTGACTATACATATGGTACTTTCATTATCAATATGGATTTTGGTGTTCATGAAATTAAAGCCATAATCCATCATCTGATTTTGTATCCATAGTACTTGCCCACAACAGTTAGCAGCAGCAACATATTCTGCCTCAGTAGTAGAATTAGCCGCAATAGTCTGCTTCTTGCATTGCCAAGATATCAATCTTCTACCAAGAAATTGACATCCACCTATTGTTGATTTTCTGTCAAGACTGGCTCCTCCATAGTCATTGTCTGAGCAAGCTTCTAGTCCAAAAGGTGAATCCCTAGGATACCATAACCCAAGTTTGGGTAGATGTTTGAGGTACCTAAAAATTCTTTTTACTGCATTTAAGTGTGAAGCTTTTGGAGTGACTTGAAACCTAGCACAGGCACAGACAACAAACATGATGTCTGGCCTTGACGCAGTCAAATACATCAGGGAACCAATCATGTACCTGTAGACATGCACATCTACATCCACACCATCTTCATCTTAGACCAGGGGTTTGTTAGACTCATTAGGAGTAGTAGCTGTTCTGATAGAACAAAAATCAAACTTCTTAAGAATGTCTGCTACATACTTGTCCTGACTAATAAAGATTCTATCAGGTTGTTGTTGCACCTGTAGTCCCAAAAAGAATGTGAGTTCACCCATGAAGCTCATTTGGAATCGTTTGTGCATACAGTCTTCAAACTCAGTACACATAGACTGCTTTGTAGAGCCAAAAATGATGTCATCCACATACACTTAGACTAACATAATGTCACTCTTGTTCTTCTTGATAAACAATGTTTTGTCTATGGTACCTCTCCTAAAACCATTTTCCAACAGAAAAGAAGAAAGTGTCTCATACCAAGCTCCAAGGCTTGATGAAAGACCCTAAAGAGCCATTAATCACCCCCCCCCTATAGACTTTGTTTGGATGAAGTAGGATCAACAAAGCTGTAGGTTGAGGACATAACACCTCCTCTTCAATAGTGCCATAAGGAGAAATGCACTTTTAACTTCCAAATTGGTAGACAGTAAATCTCATTTAAAATGCAAAGGCTAAATAACCTGATTGCTCTATCATGGAAAACAGGTGCAAAAACCTCATCAAAAACTATTCCTTCCTCCTGTCTAAACCGGTTCTACAAGCCTGGCTTTGTTTTTTTTTACAACATTATCAATCTCTCATTCCCTTTATTCTTTAAAGACCCACTTTTGTGCCAGCCTTTTTCCTAGAATTGCCAATCAGGCAAGTATCCAAACCTTCTGTAGTTTGAACTGCAGTAGTTCTTCTTGCATTGCTTTAACCCAACTTTCATCTTGTAAGGCTTGTGATATATTCTTAGGTTCTTCTTGGGAGAGAAAGCATGCTAACAAACAGTTTTGATGATCTTTGTGATTAGTTCTATTCTATTTGGAGATGTAGCTCACCAATGCTTGTTGTGTGAAGAAGCCTTTTGAATCTTTCCTCTTGTTTGAACTGCTGACTTAGGATCTCCTAGAATTTGATCTTTTAGATGATTCTTATGAATTCTGAGTGTGGGAATAGGACTGACATTAATGGTGTCATCCATATTGTTGAAATCAGCCACTGCACCCACATTCTCATCATCATAGGCTCCATTGAATATGCCATCACTTGAAAATGCATCAGAATCATCTTCCAAATCAGGCATATTTAGATTAATGGGTAAATCAGCCATAAGAGAGTAGATGGCATGACAAGGTATTTTTCCTCCAATAGGAAGACAAATGATGATTCACCACCATTTGCACCTGTGGGAGTACTAGCAGCACTAACATATGGTGTGGTAGCAATACTAACAGATGACCTACCAGTACTAAGTTTGTTAATACTGGTAGTTTGAGCTGACCTATTTTGAGATGTAATATTCCTCTTTTATTCTTCAAAAGATTGTCTTTTGACATCATCTAGAGCTTTAGCAACCACTTCTTGAGCAATCATCTTCTCAAGTTCATCATGCAAGACTTGTTCATCTTCTTTCATCTGATGTCATCCTTCCTTATCAGCAACATCTTTTAAATCTTGTACATTATTGTCTTTAGGAGAACTTTTAGAAGGTTTTTCATGTGGCAACAGAGCAAACTCGTCTACTAAATCCTTGTCCCCGTATGAGTTGTTAGTAGAAGCAGTAAGTATCCTGAGTAGGTCCTTTATCGTTCCTTGATGAACCTACAACGATAAAATCTTGAGTACCTACATCCCACATTAACCTGATTTCTACACTAACAGGAATATCGTTCAAGAAAATTTGTGAGAACATCAAGATCAAACATCCAATTAGACCATTTCTTTTCTGACACAGTGTGGTTGATCTTTAGAAATCATGAGCATATACTCTTCTAACCCTTTTTGTTCTTATGTTGTATACTCTAAAGGCTTTACTAGTGGTAGAGTATCCAAGCAAATAACCTTCATTTAGATTTCCCATCAAATTTACCCAAGGAATCTAAGGTGTTTAAAATGGTCAAGGGGCACCCAAAAGGTCTCATAAAACTAATACTAGGTGAGTTACATATTAATAGTTCATAAGGTGTCTTATTTTGAGGTTTGGTCACTAATACCCTATTCAGTACATAGCAGGCAGTATTTACTGCCTCTGCCTAAAATAGGATAGGTAAAAGTGAGTCTGCTAACATAGTTCTAGCTGCCTCAATTAGGGTCCCTAATTTTCCTCACTGCCAACCCCCATTCTTGCAGTGGATACTTGCCACACTAAACTCCCAGTTTTATATTCTTTCTACACAGAATTCATTCATAGCATGGTTCTTAAACTCTGTCCCATTATCACATCTAATGATTTTAACATTATGATTCAATTGGTTTTCTAAGCCTATGATAAATTTACAGAGGATTTCAGATGTTTCATCCTTGGTAGCTAAGAAAAATATCCAACTAAATCTGTTGAAATCATCAGTCACAACCAAACTGTACCTTTTCTTGTTAATACTTTCTACAAAGACAAGTCCAAATAAATCCATATGAAGTAATTCTAGGGGCTTTCTGATGATTCTTTCTAACTTGGTCTTACAGGAGGCCTTATGTTGCTTACCTTTCTTGCAGGCAACACAAGTGTGGTCATTCACAAAAACTTTTGAAGGTAAACCTCTAGCTAGGTGACCTTTATCAAGTTTGTTTATATTTTTGAAATTCACATGACCTAATCTCCTGTGCCATAATTTAGACTCATCTGCTGTTGCATTTGCATATAAACAAGTTATACCTCCAGATGAAACAATGTTCTTTAAGTCCAAGATGTACACATCATCCTTTCTAGGAACTCTAAGTACAACTTGACTTTCATCAAGAAGCTTAAAGCTAGAAGATAGGATAAGGCATTCAGTCTCAGTAAAAAGGACACTATTTTTCTTGTCACACATTTGTGAGACAGAGAAAAGGTTAAACTTAAGTTCATCTACAAAATAAATATCATCAAAGTCTAAATTAGCAGTTCTGATTTTACCTTTACCCGTTATTTTACCTCTTTTGGGATCACTTCCAAAAGCCACAAAGCCGCCATTGTAATCTTCATAGTCGGAAAGATAAGCTTTGTTGCCAGTCATATGGCTAGAGCAACCACTATCTACCACTGCATGATCCTGTAACAAGATCTCTGGATTTCCCTGCACAAAAGATAAAAGAATTAGTATCTCTTAGGGACCCAAGCCATTACAGACTTAGAAATCCATTTTGGGTCAACATACTACAAACTTGATGAATCTGTGTTGTCTACTAGAAGAGAAACATTTGGAACCAGCTTTGAACTTGAAGGTTCATTGTTGTGGTTGTGATTTCCGAGTTCTATACTGTTATGAACATAAGTCTTTTGTAGTTGTGGCGCGAGGCCAGAGTTGTTATAATCTGACGCTTTCGGCAATTCATTAAGCTCATCAAAGTTGATATGAATGGATTCAATTATCAATCTGGTCCTCTTGTTATAGACCCTATATCCCTTTTACTTAGTAGAATATCCCACAAAAATGCATAGATACCCTTTTTCTTTCATCTTGTCAAGGTTTTCACCATCTTGGGTTATGTAACAAGTGCAACCAAAGATGTAAAGGTGTTTGAGTGAAGGTTTTCTATCATTAATGATGTGATATGGTGTTTTTTCATGTCTAGAGATGATGACAGATCTATTCTGGGTGTAACATGCGGTTGCTATAGCTTCAGCCCAAAAGAATAAAGGAAGGTTAAAAGCTGAAAGCATCGTTCGAGCAGCCTTAACAAGAGTACAGTTCTGTCTTTCGACAATGCCATTCTGTTTAGGTGTTTGAGGAGTGGATGTCTGGTGTTCAATTCCTTCTTCTTTAAAGTAAGCATGGAGTGTCTTGTTTAAGAACTTTATGCCTCTGTCAGTTCAAACAGTAATCACCTTGGCTTGAAGATTCTGATGAATTAATGAGGTGTCATTTTATACACTATTTCGGGGTTATTTAACCCCTTAAATCATGCAAATATGCCTAGATTATGTGCTTAATCTTTTATTTTTAGGTTTTTAGCACTTAGATGGCTTTTGGAGGAAATACACGTGACTTGGGCTCATTTGGAGAAGAAACGGACAAGATTACAAACCAACATCAAATCTCTTAAAGATTTATGCATACAGTGGCTAGAGATGGCGGCGCAGGCATAAAGCGACGTCATCGTGATCTATATAGTGACGGCGTCAGGAATCTCATGACGGCGTCTGGACGTGGCCGGCTTAATGAGGATCTAGAATCATCTATGCGGCGACGACGTCAGGATTTCTAAGTGACACCGTCGCATCGATATCTCTATAAATATAAAGCCATTTTTTGGGTTTTAAGTGTGTAACTTTGGGATAACTTTGTATAAAACCTAGGGAGACAAACCATAGTCATTTTAGCAGCTTTATAGGTCATTTTTAGGGCCTAAAAACCCTATTGTACTACCTTAAATCCAAGTTTTAATCAAGTAAGGTTAATTATCAATAATCATTCAATATGTCTATGTATCTTAAAGGTAAGGGTAGGATCTGTCTACATTTCACCTCCCCCATACCCTGCTTCGGTAGGATTGGGTATGTTGTTGTTGTTGTTGTATTCAATATGTATATATGTTGTTTGATTGGGTTATCTTCTTGCTGTCTTTATAACATGTGAGGCTAAACCCTCTTTTGTATTTATCTATGATTGCATGAAACTTAGGTTGTAGATCTTTTTTATGTTGCTTCTTGTTGATGAATGTGCGCATTAGGCTTTAGAAAACCAGCGTTTGTCTGTATCGCTATTGATATGTTTAGGGAAACGCGAGTAGTGAAGAAAGGATACCATCGGTAACAGTCTTCATACTACCTTACCCATTATATGGTTGATCCCTCTTAAGATATTTTGCATGCATTTAATATACTCTTAGGGGCCTTGTAATAGTCTTCATACTACCTTATTTGTGTGTTTCCTTAACGGAATATTAAATAGATGGCTGGTTCGTGTAATCCATTCATGACTTAGGAAATACTTACACATATCATCACAAGTGTAACAAAGCAACGGATCTAGGAGAAGCAATCTGAGGAGTAGTGCATGATTAGGTAAATACATTTACTTATCATAAAAGTTATTACCAGTAGAATAGATATTAATTAGTTTAGATATTAGTTAAACAAACCAACCTCTCAAACCATAGATTTACCCGCTTTCATAAAATATAAAAACACAAAAAGAATCTTCTCCCAACCCTTAGAATTCTATTAGACCATGATCAATCCTTCCTAACCTATTCCCCTAGAGAACGATAACAACCCCGAGTCTTGCCTATAGTACACTGAAACGATTAGGTACACTGCCTAGGGGGTTGTAAAACTTCTTTAGAAGTCCTTTACGACCCTTCACATTAAGTTTTTAGCGCCGCTGCATGGGGAATAGTTAGGTTTTGATCATAGTTTAACTTAGTTCTACTCACTTGAATCCTTTCAAGTGAGAAATTTAATTTCCGTACATTAGCTTTCTCGTAGTCTATCTTTTCTTTGTGTGGTTGTTCATAATTTTCATTGACTATTCCATTTTTCATTATGGAGAATGCGAATCCACCACCAACCAATAATCGTCCTGTCCTACCAGCTGCACTACGCGCACGAGCCGTCCAAGAGCTCCACGAACTACAAAATTTTTTGGCCTTTGTTGACTCTTGCTTAGAGAGGATTGAACGATTCCTTAATAACTTCGCCAACCAACCTGATGAGACTAATATGAATGACCTTGAGTCCGATGATGAATCGGCAGACATACCCTTTGTCTCTCCCTTTCCTCATTTAGACAATGATTCGGATGATGGTGAAGTGCTTAATGAATTGATTAAATACGAGAATGTTGGAATGCTACGCCGAGAAAAGGGCAATTAATAATTTCGATGGGGATGACTTGGCATTAAAATGTATGATCGGATTTAGGAAGTTTGTCGCCTACTTTGACCCCTTTCTACCAATGAACATTATTACGCCTAAGGCCTACAATACTATAATGGTAGATGGATTAGAAAGCACAGGGAAGAACTTAGTTGCCATTGTTAGGGATGTCTACGTATTTGTAGGCAACTTCACCTACATCACGGACTTTGTGGTATTGGAAGACATAGTAGAATTTATTCAAATAAATAAGGCTGAAGTTGTAATGGGTAAACCCTTTAGGAAAATCACTAAACTCGAATATGATTGCGCGAAGCGATTAATGTCTTTCAATAGGATCTTTGATAATTACACATTCCAAATGCCATGCACCATACCTAGATTTAAACGTTGAGGGCACGTATCATGGAGTAAGATCCCACCCATCCTTGTGCTAAGTCAAAGAGATCTAACTAACGGGTTCAAGAATGCATACGAAAAGAACAAATTTATGTACAAGAACTGTTTGAACCTAGTCCCCGAATACCAAGTGGATGAAAGTATGAAAGAATGGCTTATTCGTGGACACGTAAGCATTCACGAAACAACGTAAGGACGTGTGACTTCGAGTATAGCTACAAGACTCATAAATAAAGAAAAGCGCTTCTTGGGAGACAACCCAATATTTACTTTCCCGCATTTAGGAGTGTCGTGTGTTTTATTTCTTTACTGTTTGTTTTATTACGTTTGAATGAATTTTGTAATCATGCTTTGTTTGTTTGTAACTTTGTCTTATTTGCAATCAAAGGTATTTTGCAACAAAATAAGTGTAGGGAAATATTCGGTTTTTAAGAACCAAATTCATACATCTAAAAGAAATTGTTTAGATTAATTCACGTCAGTTTCGAGTCATATGACTGTAATGATTAATTCCAAGTTTTTATGTAGTGCTTTCTTCAGATTTAACTAATAAAATTGCGTACAGGAAATTTCTCATTAAAAACAAAGAAGAATTTTTCACAGACGCTGGAGACGGCGTCGGGATTAACACCCTACAGAGTCGCGTCTCTAGGAATGTAAAAACTTGAATTTTTTCAAGTATTCCTGAAAAATAAAATGTGCAACATTTAAAATTTAAAATTTTGTTGTAAACCTGCATAAACCTATGATTATATCATTACACTCATCCTATCTTTACTGCTTTAATAGAGTCAAAACCCTAAACTCTCATTGTTTTTATATCTATCCCGTCGATTTTATGCTTGATGTAGTTGTCTTTGATTACAGGTTATATTCGATGAGAAAAAGCTTGGAAGATCTTAGGAAGTTTCATCAGACGATTCTTGAAGGACGATTTAACCAGTTATCGCATATTTCTTCTCCATTATTGAGCAAACCAGGGGAGTACTAGTTTCTTTTACTTGTTTTCTTTTCCCTTTATTCGTTGTTACTGGTACTTCTATAGAACATTGGGGACAATGTTCAACTTAAGTGTAGGGGAAATAAGCCTTAGAAACTTGATGCATATTTTATTTTAAAATATTAATTTATCAAGTTTTAAATTTATAAAACTCGATCTACCTAACAACGCACTAACGGGCAGAGAACCCGATCGTGGGTAGCACAGATTGGTAAATCCGAGGTCGTCCCAAGAGCTAAGTTGTTATTAGTTTTAATTTGAAATGTCACGCTTAAAAATGGTTTTTGAATTGATTTTGAAACAAATTTAAAATAACAATAAAATTAATTACTGAAAATTAAAAGAGTTGGAGATATCAGGAGAGAAAACGTGCTAACCTATGGTTTCATTAGTGGTTTCTAAGGTCGATAGAATTGAATAGGTATATTTAGTCTATCATATACTCTTTGCGATTCCGAATCAGTCTAAATCGTATAGGAGGTAGGTTATCCAGGTTGTAGTGATTAATCCCAACTATTCCCAAAACTTATCTAATAACCTATACAGATTATTAACCCCCTCTGAAAGAGTTCCTGTGCTTTTTAAGTATATTGAGTGATAAGTGCGGAGACCGGTTAGTTCCTACACTAGGGATGGAGTCATAGATCCTCCCTAGTACCCGATGGATCCCATATTGACTAGATAATCTAATAATGGGGCAAGCAAGGTCCAAACCACCCGTACTACCAAAACCCAGGGTTACACGATAGTCAAGGAATATCTAACGAAACCATAATCTAACAGGAAACAAACATCATAACAATAGTAACTACATAACTAGGCCAGCACTTTAAGTGCTTAGCCGCTCATGGTAATGGAAACACAGCAAGAAATAGAAGTAATCATAGATTGAAAGCTCATAATTCTTACAGTATTCGTATTTGAACGATTAAATACAAAAAGTAAATAAAGTGTGATCTCCCTTGGACTCCAGGTGGAATTCTTTGAAGGTTGGAAGCCTTTTTCGCCTCTCTAATTGGCTGTGGAGGAAGTGATGCTAGAATAGCTGAATAAGGCCTCTATTTATAAGTATCAAAACTGTTACAACACAACTGATAAAGGTGCTATGTCGTAACCTTCATACACGTCATTCCATAATTAAGCAATTGTTATGGCGTAACCAGATGTGGTGTTACGTTGTAACCTTCAAATAATTTCCATAAATTCGTGATCTTCATTCCATATATGTGGATCTTCATGGTTACGGTGTAACCATGAGGTGTGTTACGCCGTAACTCTATCTTTCATATGATTTCCTTCCAAATACATGTTTGCGGCATAAATATATATGGTGTTATGTCGTAAAGTTGTCCATGATCTTCGTACTTGCTTAATTTATGTTACGGTGTAACCATTTTTGGTGTTACGCCAAAACATTCTTCAAATAATTTCACTTTAAGCCCTTTTTCCCTTGTTTCTTGTCATTTTCCTGCATTTCACCTAAAAACTACAAAATGATAGAAAATATCTCGTTTTAAATGATAGAAAATATCTCATTTTCGAGTATTAGTGAAACATTTGCAGGTAATACATGGGGTATTTTGCCACTAAAAAGTATTAAATATTTGATGTTATCAAATATCCCCCACTTGACTTCTGCTTGCCCTCAAGTAGAACATGTTAAAACATTTTATAAAAAGATTTCTAGAGAATAATTTGAAGAAATGAATCTATAAAATACTTATGCTAGAAAATATCAAAGCCGAACACCTCACGAAAAGGGGATAAAAAATCACTCAACTCTTCACTAGTCTAATTGTTTCTTTTTCGGGGTGATCGCTCAATTGCACAGTCATAACATGTATTCTATCATAAGTTTGGAAAGTATACAAATCTGCACCAGTTAGAATTAGGGTCTAAATAATTATTGAAGGCAACAAGGGTAATACGGTTTTAAAGGGTGATAAAGGGGTTTAGATAGACATGAGATACACATTAAATAGTTGTTAATATAAAAACGCAAAACAAATAGTCTAAAGTAATCTAAGGTTGTCATAACTAGCTACTGTCCATCCATAAGTCCAAGAGTCTAAGTCCGAAAATTTGATCTTTAATAATGGGCTACTAGCTCCATTTTTCACAATTATTAAGATGGTTTGGTGCAATAATAGGCTACTAGCTCCATTTTACATAATTATTGAGATGACTTGATTTGCACCATCTTTACATTCTTAAGCACATGGGTGACTTTTAGTTGCACCCTCTTTTCTTTATATATTTTTTCTTTTAAAACATGCAAATGCTACAGGAGTTTTGATGCGTAATTTCTTTTAAATAAAAACTACGTCAGGTTTTACATTTATAAAACCCTAACTACCTTAACTATTCCTACGCACTAAAGAGTAGCGCACCCTATCGTGTATAGTGTAGTGATTGGTAAGTACCGGTGTCGAGTTAAAGAACGGTTTATGTCTCTAATCGTCTAATTGATTTTATTATTCTACCTAAGAAAGCAGGAAATAAAGCTTTATTTGAGTTGCTGAATTTATTGTGGAGTTGTTTTGGTGATAAGCCTAGCTTGTCGAAAAGGGAGTTGGTATAGTGGTGTACAACTAGAAAGGAAGAACGCAATTAATTACTATGATCTCATGTGCAATGTTTACCCGCAATCTAAAGGCCACTTATCTTATGAGATACTTTTAATCCTAAACAGGTGGTCTTCTCATTAGCTTGCACTCTTAACAAAGTATTAAAATTAAGGGATCACCTTTATCATCAAAGCTGAACCACCAATGAATATTGGTCTTTCATTGGAGAATTGTAAACGGCTGAGTGAGAGGGTCTTTTTACACTCAGATTCTCGTAACCTTAATTTAGTAGGATCACTTAAATGCACTACATAAAATAATAAAGAAAGCCATAAACAACGGGATCATAAATTAATAATCAAAAAGATAATTAAATAATTAAAATCCAAGAACAAATAATAAAGCATAAATAATAACATAACAACAATAAATTAAACCGCATGATCTGCTCAATCAAAATAATAAAAGAACTAAATTGACCATAATAAATTGAAGTATGATTACAAATTGTGCCAAATTAATGCTCTTGATCCCTTAGTCGAACGCCATGGCAAATCCCGAAGGGTTTGCCCTATACCTCAGCAAGCAGCCTAGTTGCTCACCCTTTTTCCTCTTCTTTTCTTATTCGTCGACTACACCATTGAATGATATCTCTAGAATGAGAATTCATTCTAATATTTATAGTAAAATATTACTTTGATGTCTTGGTGAGTATAGTCCCTGGACTTAGGGATCAATATGTAAATATAATTAAAACTTCATGCATTCTTCGCAACTTTAGTCCTTGTGATTTTACGGCGTAACTAAATACATGGTTACGCCGCAACATTCTTGACACGGCTTTCCTTCATTATGTGATAATTTTGGTTACGGCGTAATAAATAATCACGTTGCGCTGTAATCCTTAGTCGGCAACAATATAATTTCCATAATAAAAGATTACGGCGTAACTATATGGGATGTTACTCCGTAAAGCCTCGTCAGCACTGAATCTTCGTATTAAATAAATGATTGTCTTCAAAGCCTCCAAATCTTCGTGATAAATAACTGATTACGGCGCAACCCAAAGACGTTTACGCCGTAATCTCTTCGTCAACAATGTTACAGCGTAACCAATGTGTTAATTACGCCGTAATACGTGAATAATGCAGATTTTGATATAAAAAGCTATTTTTCCGCATCTTTTCCATTCCATTGCCCAAATTACCTAAAATACAAAATATTAATGAATTAAGTTCCAAAACAATATATATCAATGCAATAAATGTAGGAATTTGATATGAAAAAGTATTAAATATTTGATGTTATCAATTATCTCCCCACATGACTTCTACTTGCCCTCAAGTAGAACCTTTAATAATTCTCAAAAAGATATCTCTCTAGTTATCCAGGAAGATATGAATTTAAAAATTACCTATGCTAGAAAATTCCAAACCGAGCACCTCACGAAAGAAATAACGAATCACAGTCATACTCTCACTAATCTATGTGTTTCATTTTTGGTGATCACTAAACTGCTCAGTCATGGCGAGTATCTTATCATAAGCTTGACCAGGATACTAAGCTTCACCACTAGAGTCTAGATGTAACTGTTTAAAAAGGTAAATGGGTTGATACAACACAAAGGCTTACGGGGTGAATCATCCTCTAAATGCAATCTTTACCAAAAGCATTACATCAACAAGGGCGACAAAACCATACATACACATCCATAACGACGGATGAGACATGTATGATTGCTCACTCCCTCATTCGAGCAAAACCAACGGTTAGGATGGAGAATGATATAGGGTAGGATAATGACATGGGATGCACATTTAATTGTTGTTAAATAAAAACACAAAAAAATAGTTTCCTAACCACAATCTCCCCATCACTGGTCGCATTCAAATCCCATAAGGAAAGCAAATGATGCAAGAGTCAAGGTTCCATTATATACACGAGATAACTCGTATGAAATATCAGGATGTACCGCTTACCTACCCCTTCAGCATTAATGATAATGTGCTCAAAAAAAAATTGAAAATTTAGTGCCAAAATAGCACAAAATCTCACAAATACACATATGAGCGCATCTTCTATCTCCCTCCCCCACTATCACACGTCAGCTGCCCTCACATATGTACAAATAGACTTATAATAGAAAGGAGAGATACAAATGCCACGGGTTTATAAGAACTACCCGTGAAAGATGAAATCATCGCCGGCTGGACAAGGCAAAAATACTACCACAATACGACAAATAAGCTGATTTATAATGATGATCAACTAATAAACACTTGCTTGCATTCTTTATATTTTTTTCTCTCTTTTTTTAATGCAAGACAAGGATACAATAAATCACAATACAGACACATATATACATGAGCGTCCCCCCACTTGAGATTAACTGTCTTCAAAACCCGTATTTTCTTCAAATCCCCTCTATCCTAACCCGCAACTTCCACCAGTGAAATCCAAAATTAACCAACAACTCTCCGATCATGGACTAAGAAACTACAGGCTTGGCTAAGGCGATAGGTGTAACGAAAAAACATTTATTGGGTTACAAAATGAAAGGAAAGGCTCAACAGGTTGTACTAGGGGTATCTTGCACTAAAGATGAGTGCAACAAAGGCGGGTTTTAACAGGGAAGTGGGGCGAGCGTGACGAATCATGGTGAAAAGCAATATACCAAACATAAAACAAAGATGGGCAATTTGGGGTTAATCCCTAAAATTTGCCTTTCTATCAACAGCCTACACCGATTACACTAGGTGCAATGCTCATTATGGTGGTCTCGAAAAGATATACCATGCCAAGTTCTAAAGTCTACTACAGCCACCAGCACACTCATTTTAATGAATTTATGTATAAGGGGAAAATGGAAAGGCTTATCCCTCACGACAATGGAATTATAAGTTAGTGTGCTCAGTATAGTCCTTAATTAGTAGTAAAGGAAAAACATGTCAAAATTTTATTAATGAAACATTTTTCAAAATAAACTAGAAAAAATAAAGGCAAGTATAATCAAATGGGTGTTTATTTCTAATCCCTTCCCTCCACTTGAGTCAAACATATGCATATAAAATTTAAATTGGAAGGGTTAGAAATGGAATGGATTACTCCCCTAGATTTGCTCGGTGATATGAAGAGACAGCATGCTCTAAGCAATGCTCCAAGTCTTCTCTTAGAGCAACATCCATCATCACAGGTAACTTCTTCATTAGCATTCAACTAAGACGGTTCAGGATGCTTCCTTGTAGCTTGATTAGTATCCTAGCACCTCCTCTTGTGCATTACTTGTATAGCTATAAGAAAGACTAATACTAAAAGCATACACCTGGACAAAAAGCACCATAGCACAAAATATACAAAACTGTACAAATAAACCTAACTCACTTTCGTAGGAATCACGGTTGCATTTAGCGTATGCAACAAGCCCTTTAAACCACTTGGTGACCCAAATGGACGAGTGAAGTCTCGTGAGGGTTTCCAGAGAACATACCCACAAAGTTCATTTACCAATATACACGGTTTTGTAAAATTTCAAACGATTTAATGATTTGCAGAAAGTGATTACGGCGTAACCAAGGATTGGGTTATGCCGTAATTATGTGGATGACCATTTTAATTTTTTTTGATTAAGTTTAGTTACACCATAACCATGGGAAGGATTACGCTGCAACTTTAATGATTATGGCGTAACTAATATTGTTACGCTATAATTGCTGCCATTGGCAGCAATCTTACTACACAATTAAGAGGAAGGTGACTTAGAATTCCGCCCCTTGCTGTTAGACCCTGCAAACCAAGTAAGAAATATACAAAACCAACTAAATGCAGAAAACAATTAAAAGGATATGACTTTTGTTTATTTAAAGAGTCTTTAAGTTCAACCCTATCCTCCATCACAGGCCACTTAGACATCTCCACGCATGTCCAATCTTCATGTCTCCTCATCCTGTTCATAATTGCTTATCCTGCACACTAACAAACCTGTGAATCAAAAGTGTAATAGAACAGGAGCATACATTTTTGACAAATACTTGACTCATAAACACCACATGAATAAAACATTAAGGTTGACATGCTTAATATTTAAAATAGAGGTGGTATTAGAAAATACTTTAGGGTTCAAGCATTGCCTAAACTATTTTTGGTGTTTCAGACCTAGTTCAGAGGTATGTTGCAACAAGCACTACCAAGTTACGCCATAACCAAGTTTGAAATGATTTTTTTAATATTTCACACACGTTATGCCATAACCATATGACTGGTTACGCCATGACAACACTCAAAAAAGGGAGAAGAACAGAAGGTTCAAGCACATATACAAGCACAAACAAACACACACATATCAACCAAACAATCAAAAACAACAAAAAACCGTTCCCCTGCAACGGCGCCAAAAACTTGATGCGTAATTTCTTTTAAATAAAAACTACGCCAGGTTTTACATTTATAAAACCCTAACTACCTTAACTATTCCTACGCACTAAAGAGCAGTGTACCCTATTGTGTATAGTGTAGTGATTGGTAAGTACGGGTGTCGACCTAAAGAACAATTTGTGTCTCTAATCGTCTAATTGATTTTATTATTCTACCTAAGAAAGCAGGAAATAAAGCTTGATTTGAGTTGCTGAATTTATTGTGGAGTTGTTTTGGTGGTAAGCCTAGCTTGTCGAAAAGGGAGTTGGTATAGTGGTGGACAACTAGAAAGGAAGAACGCAATTAATTACTATGATCTCCTATGCAATGTTTACCCGCAATCTAAATGCCATTTATCTTATGTGATACTTTTAATCCTAAACAGGTGGTCTCCTCATTAGCTTGCACTCTCAACAAAGTATTAAAATTAAGGGTTCGCCTTTATCATCAAAGTTGAACCACCAATGAATATTGGTCTTTCATTGGAGAATTGAAAACGACTGAGTGAGAGGGTCTCTTTACACTCAGATTCTCGCAACCTAAATTTAATAAGAATACAAGGCACAAGGATCATTTAAATGCACTAAATTAAATAATAAAGAAAGCCACAAACAACAGGATCATAAATTAATAATCAAAAAGATAATTAAATAATTAAAAGCCAAGAACAAATAATAAAGCACAAATAATAACATAACAACAATAAATTAAACCGCATGATCTGCTCAATCAAATTTATAATAGAACTAAATTGACCATAATAAATTGAAGTATGATTACAAATTGTGCCAAATTAATGCTCTCGATCCTCTAGTCAAACGTTTAGGGTTTGCCCTATACCTCAGCAAGCAGCCTAGCTACTCACCCTTTTTCCTCTTCTTTTCTTATTCGTCGACTACACCACCGAATGATATCTCTAGAATTAGAATTCATTCTAATATTTATAGTAAAATATTAGTTTTATGTCTTGGCGAGTTTAGTCCCTAGACTTAGGGATCAACATGTAAATATAATTAAAACTTCATGTATTCTTCGCAACTTTAGTCCCTGTGATTTTACGGCGTAACTAAATACATGGTTACGCCGTAACATTCTTGACATGGCTTTCCTTCATTATGTGATAATTTTGGTTACGTCGTAATAAATAATCACGTTGCGCCGTAACCCTTAGTCGGCAATAATATAATTTCCATAATAAAAGATTATGGCATAACTATATGGGACGTTACGCCGTAAAGCCTCGTCAGCACCGAATCTTCGTATTAAATAAATGATCGTCTTCAAAGCTTCCAAATCTTCATGATAAATAACTGATTACGACGCAACCCAAATACGTTTACGCCGTAATCTCTTCGTCAGCAACGTTACAACATAACCAATGTGTCAATTACGCTGTAACACATGAATAATGTGGATTTTGATATAAAAAGCCGTTTTTCCGAATCTTTTCCGTTCCATTTCCCAAATGACCTAAAATACAAAATATTAACGAATTAAGTACCAAAACAATATAAAGCAATGCAATAAACGTGGGAATTTGATATGAAAAAGTATTAAATATTTGATGTTATCAAGTTTATATCTTTTTATTATTGCCCCTGCAGTATTTGATATTATACGCACATCCCCCCACTTGAGATGAACAACATCGAAAGTGATGATATAGGTGGGTCTTTGTAGATCATAACTGATTGGTCTTCCACGAATGCATAAAATTTTTGTTCCCATTCCCCCGAACCATGGACTTAAGTAGCCAAAAATTTCAACACAAAGATAACTATAGACTACAGGGTAGGTTAAGGCGAAATGGTGTACCGATACATATGACATTGGGTGAAAACATAGATTGGTTTAATAAGGGTGATCTAGGGGTATCTCACACTAATAATGAGTGCAACAAAAGAGTTTATCACGGGTGGTCGACAAGTCAGTGTAACAAGTCGATAAACACACACACATATAGGCTGTTTGGGTGATTTTCCAAGTGTCGCCTTCTTGAACTATCTATTCCTGCTAATCAATTAGGTCTTGAAATGATGTACATGCCAAGTTCTAAAGTCTATAATACTGCCGACACACTTAATATTTTTGGTGGATTTTTGAATAATATGATGGAAATGGAATATTAGGCTTAAATATCACCAAGTAATAATAAAGGGTAATGTGCATTCGTCAAAGATTAATTCTAGTTATTTAAGAAAAACATGTCAAAATTTTTAAAATTGGCATAATTTTCAAAGAAAACTAGAAAATCGAAGGCAAAACATACGTCAGGTATTAATTCTACTCCCATCCCCTACTTGATTTGTACAATGTCCCTATTGTACATAAAGGAAATGAAATAAAAAAGAAAGAGTAGAATTAGGACAAGAAACTCCCTGAGCATTGCTTCGATATTTGAAATTTGGCTAAAATCTTTTAGATTATCTCCGTCTTTATGCAAGCTCTTTATCCCCTGCGATCACTAAAACAAATCAAAGCATAAAATCATTCTACAAGAATTATGAAGTGTACAAAAAATACAAACCTAACTCACTTTCGTAGGAATCACGGTTGCATTTAGCATATGCAAAAAGCCTTTTAAACCACTTGGTGGCCTAAGTGGACGAGTTTAATCTCGTGAGGGCTTCTAGAGAACATACCCAAAAAGTACATTTACGTATACAAGGTTTAGACATGTTTAAAACTTAAATTTTTAGGATTTTAGAATGAGGTTACGGCGTAACTCTGGTGGTTACGTCGTAATCAAGTGGTATGAAAATTTTTAAGTTTTTTAAAGAGTTACGGCGTAACTGTGTACTGGATTACGTCGTAACTATAATGGTTACGGCATAAACTAAAGTTGTTACACCGTAACTGCTACAGATTTAGCAAAGTTACCACATGATGATGAGTCGAGCCGGTCTCGATAATTACCTCCTAGCTGCTGGATTCTTCAAAACAAAGTAAGAAACATGCAAACCAACTAATGCAAAAAGGAAATTTTATAAAATAAGGGACGGGTTGTCTCCCGACAAGCACTTTTGTTTATTAACGAGTCTTTAAGTTAGACTCATGACCATTCTACGTCATTTCGTGAACATACTTATTTTCCTTAAATTCTTTCCTAATCATAGCTTTAAATCGTGCTCCATTCACACGTCCTAAGGGTAGGGCTTCATCCTCACGATTAGTAATGCATATAAAACTACGTCCTTCTTTAAAAGAATATTTTCTTACTTCAAAAGTTTTAATGTTAACATAGGAGGGGATCATAGTCGGTCTTCTCATCTTTACTTTGCCACATTTCATCCTCCTTGTATCCCTCGTCGTACCATGCTTCATTGGTTCTCTTATAGTTTTGTTGACATTTTTCCCATACATCGTCCAGAACATACCCTTTCTTTCCTATTCTTAGAATGTACTCATTCGATAAATGTTCAATCTCATTATTGAACACATTGTTATATTCATCAAATCTTCTGGAATATGGATTACCAATTTCCTTTGCATACTCATTCTTAACATCATAACTATCAAGAATCCATTCGTTGAATACAAATTCACGGTCGGATTCATGTAGGTGGTTTTGTCCAATTTTGATTTTTAACCATTCCTCAAATGAATAATCGCATGGACGTGGCCTTTGCGGCTTATTTTCTCCTTGTTCCCGATGTCCCTGTGGTGTTGGTATTGGATTGTTTGTATTGTAAGGGTAATGATCGTTCAAGGTTGTTGATGTAAGAGTCCTATGTTTACTAAACTCGTAGTTTTAGGCAACCCATTCGTAATACCTTCGTTCCTGTGTTGTATCATTGATTTTTTTGTTGTCCATAACTTACTTGAAGAAAGTCAGCTAATCTTATGTAACTCTATTTCACAGCTCATCTTTCATGATCGCGAAAACATATCCACTGCCTAAGTGTCCCCTGCTCGTTTACCCCAAAGACTTCATTATATCCAAAGCAAAATTTTGAGTCAGGGTCGCATGTCGGCCACATCCCACAATCTTCACCACTTCCATCATCATAGGTTACATGAATGGGTTTTCATACATGCCATCTCTTAACTAATCCACTTCTATCGGGTGAAAGACTAATTGGTTCTGCTATTTCATCCTGTGGGTTAGGAGTACCATAGGATCTATTTCTTTGTTCAAATTGTAAGCATGCAAGGGATTTATAAGAGAATAGGTTTATTCCTATATCAAGAGGATTAAAGGTCTCCTCTTGTCTAATGTTTACATGTAAATTTTCTCGATGCTTTGGTGAGAATTTATGTTGAACTTAATTTTTTTCTCTGCCTATTTCAAATGAAATTTCTTCGTTAAACACATCGATTTGGGCACGAGTTTATTCAAGGAATCGTCTTCCTAAGATTATAACATCTTCAACCATTTTTATAACGAAATTACATAGAAATTCCAACGTCCCAAATTTTACCAGGATATTGATTGTTCCTAGGGGCTCATTAGTTCTCGTGGTATTTTCTATGGTGCTCGTACCTTTGAGTTTATCTAAGCCAAGATATTTGTAAACTCTTTGTGGCATGATATTATTCTTAGCATCTAATGTGGTGGTAGCATAAAAATTATGGTTATCAATATTGAAAGGAATGAGAAAACTTCCTGGGCTTAGTTCATTAGGTGGCCGGCAAGGTGCAGTATTTAAAGTGTTGTCGTCCTTTTTGTTAACTTTGTTACTGGCGATGGAAGATACTTCATCACTTACGTTAGCTGTCGAAGCTTCAAATTGCCTTTTCTTGATATCATCTTTCATCTCCTGTCTAATGGACTTAATGATGCTAATTAAGGCATCCTTCATACTCTTTACTTCCTGCATACTCATGTGTTTTGTTATCTCAACGTTCAACCATTCGTCAACATCATCCTTTTCTTCTAAGTATTGAGTGTTCTGAGTATACCCATGGTTACTTTCCTTCTGTTCACTCATGACTACTTCATCGTCAGTCATGTATTCAACTTCTTCCTCCATATCTTCCGAATCATAATCAGATTTGGCGCCTGGTTGGTTAGGACTAAAGTAGTGAGCAAATTCCAGGATTGGGTTATGGGTTGGTGTTCTTTTGCCGAAATAGGTTGGAAGCTATGATTTAGTATTGCTGATGTGGTTCTTATTCATTATTTTCTCGAATTCCAACTACTCGACAATAGTCATATCTTTAATTCTTTTGGGTGCCTGACTTTCTTATGTCAGCCTAAGATACTGCTCAATGGTGAGAAAAGACATAATCGCAAAAATTCAAACTACTACTAATTTTTAGCTCCCTGGTAGTGGCGCCAAAAACTTGATGCGTATTTATATTAAAATATTAATTTATCAAGTTTTAAATTTATAAAACTCGATCTACCTGACAAAGCACTAATGGGCAGAGAACCCGATCGTGGGTAGTACAGATTGGTAAATCCGAGGTCGTTCCAAAAGCTAAGTTGTTATTAGTTTTAATTTGAAATGTCATGTTTAAAAATGGTTTTTGAATTGATTTTGAAACAAATTTAGAATAACAATAAAATTAATTACTGAAAATTAAAAGAGTTGGAGATATCAGGAGAGAAAACGTGCTAACCTAGTTACTTTATCACTACCGTTATGAAAATGTTTTCCCGTGCAATGTTAAACTATGGTTTCATTAGTGGCTTATAAGGACGATTAATAAGGACGATAAGACTTAAAATAGGTAGTATTTAACTATCCTTATCCTCCCCTGCCGATTCTGATCAGTCAAATTGTAACCATTTTATCTTCAATATTTTTTGCAAGTTTCTTTTTAACATCATCATTTTGTTTATCAAATGGTACAATTTCATCCTTTTTAGTTTCGGGATTATTTTGAATAGAAGGAAAATCACCATAGGTAATAACATGCCAAAGATCTAGATCTTTTGATTTCACATAAGTTTCGAATCTATTTTTCCAATAAATAAATCCATCACTTTCAAATAGTGGTGGTCTTTGCATAGATTGCCCTTCTAAATATTTTTCCGATTCCATAGATCGATTCAAGTTTTAAAATACAGTTTATTTTAAAAATCTTGTTTGACGTGGCTCCTGATACCAATTGTGGAAAACTAGAAGGGGGGTTGAATAGTTTACCGCTTTTTAAATTAATGTTATGTTTGTTTATAAAAACTTAGATTCGACTTTATGTGAATTCTCAATGTGCACAATATGAACAATTTAACTAATCAAATAAGTAATGACAATATATGAAATAAGTATGCAAGATAAAAGATAAGAGATGGAAAGATCAAACCACAACACGAGGATTTATAGTGGTTCGGTAATGAAGAACCTCTTCGCCCTACTCCACTCCCCGAGCACCAAACTCGAGAGTTTTCTTCACTATGTCAACAAGCTCACTTTAGGCGGAGAAAATCGTACACAACTTTAGCTTACACCAATTTCCGACACTAAGCGAAATGTCGAGTTCTAATCCTAGCTAGAACCAATCTATCACAACTAACCACACTACTTCACGACAATTTACTACTTCGCTTCACCACATAACTTTTTCTTCACTTTACAATTTCACTTTACTTCACAACATCACTTCACTTCACAACTTCTCTACCCTTCATAACTTTTGTATACTTCTCTTCACAACTTCACTTCAACTAAATACTACATTGATCACACCAATCTAACACTACTTACTAAGATCACCCCGATCTAACTATACTTACAATGATCACCATAATCTACATAATATACATAACTATGATACACACCTTCACAATATACACAAATGATTTACAAGATATGATACAATTGCAACAAGGTTGCAAGGACACACACTAAGCTATAACACTTCTTCACTTGATGGTAGAAAGTATTATTCTCTTGCACTTGAGGATCAAAGCTTGGATCACTTGGAAACAAAGCTTTATGATTAAATGATCAAAGGAATGAAAAGAGAGTATAAAGTGATTTAGAACAGAAAGAAAGTGTGTGCAAAATTGAGAAAATCAGTGGGGAATAGTCTAGTATTTATAGGCAAACTGGGGGAATCTTTTTTTCTGGCCGGTCCCCTTAATTAGGGTGTCCCCTTAATTAGGGTGCCGACACCCTTAATAATTAAGGGGACCACCCTTATAATTAAGGGGGCCGCCCAGCCTGGACGCTCCCTTTTTTGTAGAAAATTTGAATTCAAAATATTTATTTGAATAAAATATTTCTTTTAAATCTAAAAATGTTTTGTAAAAGTTATAAAAATGTTTGTGACATTTTTATAAAAAATGTGAGGTTAAATAAAAATTCATTTGATCATAAAATGCATTAAGCAATTATTTATTCATACCTTTAAGTGATTAAAATTTTGAAATGAAAATTTACTACTAATTACATATTTATGTTTAATTTTACATTTTGTGATTATCAAAACGTAGAGAGTTTGAAAAATATTAATAACGTTTTTAGGCATTATTTCTATCAACAATCTCCCCCTTTTTGATGATTACAAAATCTAAACTCATTGAATGTAAAATTATTTTTAAACAAGTATTTAGTGAGTTTTATTTCCATTTCTCCCTTTTTTTGTAGAATCAAAAAGGCTTCGTCGATGAATGTTAATAAAACCGACGGAATAAATGCTCCCCCTTGATGTGTACTCCCCCTCATTCGAGGGCACCAAGGAATCGAGCTATGGTAACTTTGCTACAAAAACAAGTTAGAAGAACCACACAAATTTTTCTAACATATAGCAAAGAAAGGAAAAATGCAAGATATCAACAACAAAAAAATTACACTTTAAAGCATAATACCAAAGATCATTCATTAAACATAGAAATTGTGTATAAAACACAATCATGCATACATCAAATAACATGCTTAAAGCATATTAAGTCAATCATACATAAAATTTAAACTACAAAGGTCTTAATATTCCTAGATTGCCATACGAAACCATTGGACTTTCTTGCAAAAGGAGAGGGTTGGTTATTTATTTAAAAGCGAGAAAATTTGGCATGTATCATGCTTAGTTGGTTGTTGGTGGAGAGTTTGGAGTGAAGGTGGTTGTTGGAGGATAGTCATGTTGTATTTAAGGTGGTGGTTGTGGTCAAGTAAGAAGAAACTTAATCCAATTGATATCTTCACTTAAGGTTAAGAATTGTTTTTGGGTAAATATGCAACAAAGACAATAACCAACATGTTGTTCAACTTGATCCAAGTTGAGGGTGTGAGGTAAGTTTGGAGAATAAGGTGATGATGGAGTGTTACATTGTGAGAGATGCATGACTAGGAGGTTTGATAGGTCTTAAAGTTGATTAATGTCATTCATGAGCATTTCTCTACTTGGAGACGGAGGAAGTAGAGGTTGAGTGTGGTTGTAACCTTGAGATGAGGGTGGAGTTTGAGCATGAGGCATACTAGCAACATATGGATTGATGAGTAAGTGAGGAAATGGGGGTTGTGTGAGTTGAGATTGATTGATGCTTTATGGTGGAATGGAAGCTTGTCCAACATTAGTGTCATAAGAATCACTAAGTGGAAGCGAGTGAGATTGTAGTGAAACATGGTTTGAATGAGTAGTAGGAGTGTTTGATTGTGATGGTTCATTGATAGAAGATTGTGGTTTGGGCATTGGTGTTGGTAAACTAACATCAACCTCATTGGAAGAATTACAATGGTTCAACTTCTTTCTCCATGTAGGTCTTACGGACCTTTTGGCAACCCTTGAAGGTTTGGGTAAAGGTTTGTGAGGGGAAGACATTGGAGAGGACAAGTTTAATGCGGTGATTATGTTGAGGATGAGGGTTTATTTATACTAGGAAGATGATGTGATTATGGATGGATGGACATTGTTAGAAAACAAATCCAAGGAATGTTGGTGAGAATTGGGAAATTATAGCTGGGTCTATGTGAAAAAGGGTTAAAAACAGAAAGAAACAGTAAAAATCATGCTTCAAGTTGCCGGTCCCTTTAAATATATGTCCGGCCCCTTTATATTTAAGGGGACCGCCCCTTTGAATTACGAGGGCCGCCACCTGGAAGTGTCCAGAAAGTCCAGCTTTTTGTTTTCATTTAGGAAATGGTAAAAAGGTAGACTGTTTTGTGGCCATTTTGTAGCAAGTCCTAATTTTTATGGAAACTAAGACTACAACATTTAACAAGCAAGAGAATAGGCAAACAAATTCCTAATTTTGTTTTAAAAATTATCAAGACTAAAAGCATTTAGCAAGTAAGAACATGTAGACAAACATGCAAGAAGGTAAGATAAAAGTCTTCAATAGAAATCATATAAAACAAATAGTTTTAATACTCCTAATAGTTGTAATTCTCTTAAGATTTCTTAAACAAGAGAAGTATGTTGTAAACACATTTAAATGAGACTTGTGTTTGTACTTATAACCCTAGTGTGTGCCTATATGCGACAAATGAGAAGTGACGATTATTTCGACTTTAAGAAAAGAAAACCTAAGAAATAATCCAAGTGCTCATTGATTTAATTTTGCTCAATCAAGATTTTTGAAATATATAGTAGATTATATATTTTGACAATAAGTGCATGATCATTATGCATGATTTGAAAAATGTTTTTAGCATATATCAACAATGTATGAAAATAGATGTTTCATGTAATCCTAGTCGTGAGAAGGATTTTGATGAAATGTATTAGGACTTACATATATTAAGTTGAAAATATTAAACCTTGGCTAAACCGAGGTTACGTAATCTTGTATATAGATTATTCTTTTGAAAAGTTCTCAATCTTTGATTTTGTGCAAAATAGAATCCTAGACTCAGATTTAAGAAAAGAAAAAAAATATAAAAACTTTTTACCTACTGTCAGATGGCCGGTCCCCTTAAATACATGGTCGGCCCCTTTAATTTTAAAGGGACTGCCCTTTAAGAATTAAGGGGGCCGCCCATCTGATAAATAATTTTTCCTAATTTTTCGATTTTGGCATTTTAATTTTGATTGTAGTTCATTGTTCTTGTTTACTTTTAAGTACCTTATCAGTCATTATAAGTAATGAGACTACTTAATAAGTATTTAATCAATTTGTTCCATCATTCCTAGACCTAGATGTAAGTAATTAAAAGGCTCACGTTTAAGGGGTTTAGTTAGAATATCAGCAATGTTATCTTCTGGTGAAACCTTTTCTATGGAAATATTTCCTTTTTGAACATTGTCACTATGAAAATGGTGACGAATCTCAATGTGTTTTGTATGAGAGTGTTGTACGGGATTTTCACTTAAATCTATAGCCCCTTTGTGATCACACATTATTGGAATGTCATCTAACCTAATGCCATAATCTATGAAAGCTTGTTTCATCCATAGTGCTTGTTGACATGCCTTTTCGGCGCTTACATATTCGGCTTTGGTAGTGGAAATAGCAAGAGCGGTTTGCTTCTTCGACAACCAAGATGTTAAACAATATCTTATAAACGTGCAAATACCGCTAGTGCTTTTTTGGTCCACATAATCTCCCGCATGATCAGAGTCCGCATATACTATGGTTTCTATGTCGGACCCCTTAGGATACCATAATCCTAAGTGTGTAGTGCCTTTAATGTATCATAAGATACGTTTAACCGCTTCAAGGTGAGAGATTTTGGGATCCTTTTGGAAGCGTGCACAAAGGCAAACAATAAACATGATATTGGGCCTACTTGCCGTTAAGTATAGTAAACTACCTATCATACCTCTATACTTGGTATTATCTATGGACTCACATTCTTCATCTTTCGTGAGTTTTGTTTCCATAGATATAGGAGTTTTCATTGGCTTAAAGTCTTCTAATCTAAATTTTTTGAGCATTTCTTTTATGTATTTTGATTGATTAATAAATACACCATCTTCTAATTGTTTTATTTGTAGTCCTAAGAAGAAGTTAAGTTCCCCCATCATACTCATTTCAAACTCATCGTGCATGATCTTGGCA
>BQNB010048670.1:0-42445 GCA_026074375.1 Tanacetum coccineum
ATATATATATATATATATATATATATATATATATGTATATAAGTGTGTCATTGAAATGGATGAAAGATCATCCAACAACGGAAAATCAGAAGGGAAGGGCAAGGCTCCATCATCTAAAGACCTTCATGAGCAAATTTCGTGCCCTAATGAGGGTACAATCATTTTTGAGGAGGAAAATCTTCCGGAGACCAAGGATGCGGAAGGGAAAGAGATTACAGAATCATCATCCAAGGATACTCAAGAAAACATTCATCCGAGTCTACCTGCTGATACAATTGTTTTCAGCCCACTAGATCAGGATGTAGTCTCTGAAGATGTGAACGAGCAGATGCCAAACTGTAATGATGGTACAGTCATTGTTCAGGAAAGAAAAGAAGTAGAGGGGACCAGTGATGCAAAAGGGAAAGAGATTGCAGAGGGTTCAATCTCAAATGAACAAGAAAACATATTACAGGATCAAATTTCTGAAATCGTTTATGGCCTACCAAAGGTAGATGTTGTGGTGTCCTAAATGAATGATGGCTGTGTCGACAAGATCTTAAGGATCACCTACCCGTGCGGATTTCGCACAAAAATGTTCCCATCCGCCCAGGCATTGGGCGGCCACCAAAATATCCACAGGGAAGAGAGAGAGGTATCCAAAAGAAGATAAAAGAGTGGGGAACAAAATTTATCGAATCCATCTGATCCCACTCCAACGTACACTGATTACAACATTTATTTTAATAGAGAATCCCTTACGACCCCACCTCCTTCTGTACCTAATCCCCGTGGAAGCCCATTACCCCTTAGGTTATTTTGGTCGGTCCATGACTATGAGTTTCAACGACAGGCAATTCCCATAGTATAGGGCTAGGTTGATTGGATCTTACCAACGAAGCGGCGGTAATGTAAATAATGCTAGTGGTAATTTGAATTCTGTGGGGTTATTGGGTGGCCAACTAGGTGGTTTCCGAGCACTAAATGGAAATAACAATTCAGTGGGGCATGCTTTTAATTTAGCGGGGATAGGTAATGGTAGGGGAATTGGCAGTTTCAGTACCCTATGTCGAATGCTAACTAGAAATAGTCATACTGGTGGCTTTAAAGCTGCAAGTACTAGTACTGGTAGGGGAAATAACACCGTTGGTCTTTATCAAGGAGGAAATAATGAAAATCAAGATCTAGTTAGAAGTGGTGATGGTACTATTGATCTTCTTTCACGGGTTGGGTTGGGCAGTGGAGCATATGAGGAAGGTAATGGAGATCATGGCGACGACAATGAAACTGAATCGCAATTGATGGTACCTTTCATCTTTGTCAATGGTCGGGTGGAAAATGGAAAACACTTAATGGAGATATTTCAAAACCAGTATTTGGAACTGATTTTATTTATGTTTTATAGTTTTTCTAGTTATTTTCTAGGTCTGCTATGTAATCTGAATTTCCTCAGTCATAGTTACCTGAATGTTTTAAGGTGTTTGCATATTTTACTTATAATTTAGCTATATACAGTGTATCCTATCAGTTACTTAATTAGTTAGATGTTAATAAGGTCAAAACTTAATTGGTGCTCACATGATGGCGCAATATTATTTATAAGCGTCATATCTAAGGATCTAGGCTTGACACAATGAATGAAATAACAAAAATTAAGTTAACAAAGATGCAACAAGTTTAGCAAGCCCCAAGACATCAGACTCTTTGTTTTATATCTTTAAGTAAATTTCTGTATTTAATATTTGTCTGAATCAAGCATTTAACGTGGATGCACTTGGCATATACCTATGAGGTAACACCAAATATGCACATGTTTAGTTATCCTCAACCGATCTTACGTGTTAAAAGGAACATGTCTACTTTATCGTACTCTTTCACATTTGTATAATTAATATAGGTTTTCAGTTTGTGGAGAGCATAAAATATAAGGTGTTGTCATAGTGGTTATAGGAGTACTAGGGTGTTTGCGGTATTTTCTTAAGCTGTATTGTTGTTATATTATCTCTAGCTTATTGCTAGTAATTTTAATGAAATATGTCAGCTGTTTAAGTAAATGATCTAGAATATCTGGTGACGTGGAAGTAGATAAATTTTGTTCTGTAGATAGTTTAAAGGCATTATAGTTGGTGGCGACGGTGTTAAGCTCTCTTTCCATTGCCTTGGCTTAAAGAGGGATATTTTTTATTTTAGATCTTCTATGGTTTGAATAAAAAAAATTAAGTAAGAAGTAGGAAGCTCAAACGCCATTAGATTGAATGGCTAAATCATTCAGAGATTTGGTGGGAATGGAATTGGATAAGGCTGTCCATGGGTGAGAGAAGTTTGCCGAATCCAGACTAGTCTGATAATTAAGTCGATCTGGTCGTTAAACTCATCTGGAAGATTCTCTACTTCTTCTAGTAGGTTATACATTGAAGGCAAGCTGCAGTAATTTTAAGATGGTCCTACAATAGTAGTTCTTGGCGTGTTCGTATCTTGAGGCTTCTGACTCCGTTCAATATGTTTCGTGATGGCATCAGCCCAGAATTTCATCTATGTGCTTTCTATTAGTTAAAATTGGAGATTGACAATCATGTGTTGCACTGTCATTTTGTTAGAAATGTCTGGTCGAGTGTCATTAGGTTGGTGGAACTTCTATGTTACATTTCTTATAAATGTCACTCAAGCTTTTTGCATTGCATTCCAGTAGAAGAAAGATTTTAAGCTACTAAAGTCTTTAATGCTGTACCACTTTTTGGCTGCTGTGAAAAGCTAGAAATAATGAATCCATTTTTGGTGGGAAAGATGCTCAGATTCAAAGCCCGTGCAATAGATTCAGGTGCTGACTTTCCTTTAGATACATAGAGTGCCCTAAGGTATCGTGGTTATATTTGATAATCACGTTCGCTAGTTTTTTTTTGCACGTATTGTTGTCGGAAGTCTGATCTGTAGTATTTCCTAAATATGGCTGCTGTTTTATAGCTTCATTTGCCATTCTTTTGCTGTCTTTTTATTTATAAAACCTTTTGGCCATTAAATAAGTTGTCTAAACATAATTCCCAATCAATTATCTGTAAACTCTTAATCCTGTTAGTGATCCAGCATAAAGAAACTATTTGAGTATTCGTAACCTGATTCTAGGGACGGTTTAGAAATAAATAATTTTATGTTTCGGATCTCCAGACAAACCACACTGATAAGATCTTTTTAGCTAAAAGCATCTCAGGTGTATCATGCAGTGTGATCTTTTCTTCTTCTCTCCATGTGATTAGTTATACCTTTTATTGAAAATTACTAATCCAGATTAAGCGAGATAAGATTCATAAATTCATCAGATTTTCAATTGTATTAATTTCATCATAATGAATCATGTAGATTAATATTTGTCATATCTAAGTTAAACTTGGCTGCTGATCATTTCTGAGCAGCTTTCGTCGTCTCTACATCTGCACTAAAATAGAGAGTTGAGATCCCTAAAGATCTCTTATTTAACAGAGGGAGGTTATATTAGAAACCCTCCCTTTCTTGGATACTGGGGGACTAATCCCACCCATCCATCCAAAAATATCCAAGGGCTGAGATTAAAACCCACTTATTAATAAAAAAATAATAATAAAAAAAAGCGGAGGGGTATGTTGGTAAAATTACAACACACAACTACCCACACACGATTTCATAACTCAATCGTCATTTCATTTCAAAACCACAGACAAAAAAACACACACTACTCACACAGTTACACCGATCAAAAAACACACACTAAATCACACACATAACCCTAGATCTAACAACAAATCATCAAAATCAAAGCAAAAATCATCTAAAAATGGAGGTAGAAGACGCCGGACAAGGTTCCGGTAAAAAACCGAAGAAAATAACGATTAAAATCAAAGATAAAGGTATAATAACACACAATATCTACATTTTTTAGTGTTATTTTGAATTTAATACTGTTTATAGATGAATATATTGTCATTTTTAGTTGCAGTGATTTGCATTTTAGTGAAAAAAATGTGATTAACTACTGTTTATAGATGTTTATAGATGCTTTAATGATGTTATAGTGATAAGTTTTAACTGATTAGAAATGACTAGTTGATGATATTGTTAATGAGTGATTTAGAGATAAAATGACAGACTTAAGCCTTTGACGAATGCTTAGACACATCCTATGCCTTCGGCAAAGCCAGAGACTATGCCTTCGGCAAAGCCGAGGCTATGCCTTTGTAAAAGCCAAATGCTATGACTTCGCCAAACACAGAGGCTATGCCTTCGCCAAAGGGAAAGGATACGAATTCACAAAAAGCAGGCTATTAATTCGGCAAAGCTGAAGGATAAGACGCAAGCTGTAATTTCGGCAAAAGCAGAACACTTAGTTTAAATAAAACAAATAAAACATGATTTGTTAGATACTATCATATATGATAATTATAATATGAAACTGTAAAAAAGTTTTATACTATATCATATATGATACAAGTTAGGTTTTAAAGCTTTTATGGAAATTTTGAACATGTTATTTGTATGACAAGTATGATTAGAAGGCTTAGCAGATAACAATGCATGTGTTTAAGTATACTCTTGAAACAAAACATAACATGAAATTATGACAATCATATATGATAATTGAAAAAATATGTGTTATATTTATTTTACTCTTTAATATAATACATGAAAAAATTAAGCCAGTGACTATGCCTTCGGCAAAGCCGAATACTATGCCTTCACCAAACCCAAAGGCTATGCCTTCAACAAAGGGAAAGGATATGAATTAAGAAAAAGCAGGCTAAGACGCAGCCTATTCATTCGGCAAAGATGAAGGATAATACAAATAAACAATGATTTGTTAGATAATATCATATATGATAAAAGCAGAACGATTAGCTTAATAAAAAATAAAACAATGATTTGTTAGATAATATCATATATGATTAATTATAAGTAACTGTTAAAAAAGTTTTATAATATTATATATGATACAAGTTTTATGAAACATGCGTATTTGTATGACAAAGGAGTGATTAAGAAGCTACTTCAGATCACATTGCATGTGTTTAGTATGCCGGTTGAAAACCAAAACATAAATAGGAAATTGTGACAATCATACATGTTAACTAAAAAAGTATGTGACTTATCTGTATGTAAGGTTTGGTCGTTCGAAAGAACAAATTGAAAAAATAAAATATCATATAAGGAAAAGACCGATGGAAGATCGCTTTGCAGCAGAAGGTAAGAGATGCTATAAGAAAATCAAACGAGAAAACGACAAAAAAGAAAATCAAAGAAGCTAAAAGAGAGGCTAGAAAGAAACTAGCCAAAAAGAAACAACTTAAAAGGAATACAGAGGAAAACGTATCAGACAATGAAGGTAAATTTATATTACATAAACTACTCAACTGATATTATTGAATATCAAATATGATTATCGATATGCTTATAAACAATTCCAGAAAAAAAAATGCAGAATATGATTATCAAAGTGATGACGTCGATAACAAAGAAAAAACCGATGAAGAAGCTGCAAAAAGAAAAGCAAAATTATTAGCTGAACTACAAGCTATCGAGACAAGACTTGAGAAAAAAACTAAAGATGAAGCACAAAATGAAGGTACATTTGTTTGTTAAAAAACTATTGTATATCAAATATGATTAATAATTTGGTTTGTAAATGTGAAGATAAATGATTGTGAATTGGTCATGAAAATGCAGATGAAGCTGACAATGAAGAGGATGAAAATAATGAAGAGGATGCAACCAACAATGAAGAGGATGATGAAAACAATGAAGATGATGATGATGATAATCAAGAGGATGTTGAAAATGAAGAGGATGCTGAAAATGCAGAGGATGCTGACAACAATGAAGAAGATGATAATGATAATGAAGGGATGACTAATGAGAGGAGGTTATATAATGAAGAGAATGTAGATCAAGTTTTTCATAAAATAAAAACGTTGCCTTTCTTGAACGCAGCTACAAGATCAAATAAGATAGAAGATGGAAAAGGTACAATTCTAGTCTTAATATCATACATGATATAAAATGGTAAAAAGTACAATGAATGGCTAAAGATATTATTTAGATTAATAAAATCATATATGATATATTATAAATATATTTTGTTTTTCCATAACAGTCCTAGAATAACAACACCAAAGAAGAGGAAAAATGGAGACAAGTGAATTGAAGAACCTGAGAAGAAAAAATTCAAAACGCAAAGAGCATCTGCAAAGGGGAAATAAATAATCTGGAAGCAATAAAGTCCAATAAAATTGAAGGAATCACCAAAAAGGATTCACAAGAGGGTATAGTGACGCGAAAAGACAGGCTGAATTTGAAATTGTAAACCGTTAAAATGAAAGCAGAAGATGATGTAGAGTGAATATCAATATCAAGTGTCGATGTAAATTGTCGAAAAAAAAAAAAGAAAGGAAGAAAACCAAGGGCAAAAAGGAAGGGAAATAGATGAAGACAAAACATAAGAAGAAAACCAAATGGATACAGAGGTAGGTATGTGTTTTATATGAAGGGGAGAAATAGTGATGATGAAAGGTTGCCGTTGGTATGGAAAAGAGAAGAATAAAGTACAAAGAAAGCAAAATTCTTCAACTTCAAGACATATATGATAAAATAAAAGCAAAAGAATGAGATAGCTAGGAGGAGAGGGACAAACAAGACTCAGAGGAAAAGAACAGGAGGATTAGAAAGGTTTAACAAAAGATAAAATGGATGAAGGATTAGAAGTGAATCAGAGGGAGACGAAGGCAGTTTGAAGATTGTGACAAAACCTAAAAAGCAAATAAGGATCAACAGTGAAAAACAATTACCAACTTGTAACACCCGAATCGTCACCAAAACCTATGTATGACGCATTTGTTGACTTTATCAGACTCCACAGAAAAAATGATTATAAGGTTATGGGCCTTCGAGAGAATGATCCACTTTCCAATAGTTGAGCTTCCATCAGCGTTGGCTTACCATGCAATCGACCACTTTCACCCAGGAAGCATGGAACTAAGGCTAGAGAAAGGATCTATAAAGGCAACAAGACAAAAAGTACAAGACATGCTTGGTATACCAATGGGGAGCAGGAAGTTAGAAGACTGGAACAAAGACCTTTCTAACGACCGTTCATTTAAAGAGTTGGTAAACAGTGTAAACTCGGTGAAAAAAACCGAACACCTAGCAGAATAGCTTAGTTGATATCAGATTCAACCAAGCTGATTTCTTGTTTCCAAATGAACTTCATAACCTCTATTCAGAAGTCGATGGGACCACTTGATAAATGGTGGCAGGGTTTTGTGTGTCGACGAAATTGCTGAAAAGAATTATTAAGGATGTCGACATATCAGACATAGACTGGTGCGGGTACATACTTGACTGCTTGCAGACCAGTAAGAAAAACTGGAAAGATGTGAAGACACGAAAGAACTTCTACTACGGGCCACTCACATCTTGTGTGAGTTATATTCAAATTCTCTGATAATTTTTCTATTAATGAGAATATAATATCACAAAATGTAATCTAACACTTTTTTTTTTCTTTACAAAAGCTGCTTACTTGGACTTGACAATCTTCAGAAACTTCAGTTCTCGTCACTGACAACACCTTAGAGCTAGACACTACAACAATGAGCAAAAAAGAATAAAAATAGCAGACAGAGACATGATGTTGGAAAATTGGACATCGGAGAGTTTTAATCATGGAAGAAGAAGCTATGATGGTAAAAATGTGTACAAAGATTAGATGTCTATGTTCCCTCGATAAACGATAAAGATACCAGAAAGGAAAAGAGGTAAAAAAATAAGTGAACTTTTTGCAATATTCATTAATCTCAAAAGTTTTTGATATATAACATCTGATAACTTCATCTGCATATATCCACATATGATATAAGAAAAATCCTGAACTTGTTTTTTAATATTATATGAAGATAGTTTTGAACATATCACTATATGATAGATAAATGTAACTTAATATGTATATCAAAATATGATAATTCATTCATATATTCACATATGATACTATGAAAAATCTGGAAAATTGTTTTAATTAATATATTAGATAGTTTTTAACATATCATATATATAGTTTCTTGAATTATTTATTATCACATATGATAACTGCATCTGAATATATCAAATATGGATACTATGAAAAATTTTAAACTTGTTTTATTTATTTATGAGATAAGTTTTTGACTACTATATATGAAAAGTTTTGTTATATCAAAATATTGAATATTAATCTGCATATATCAATATGATAATTCATCTGCATATATCACATATGATACTATGAAAAATCTGAACTTGTTTTTAATAATATATGAGATAGTTTTGACATATCACATATGATAGATAAAATGTAACTTAATATGTACATCAAAACTAATCCGTGCTTGTTTTGCAGGAGTATTATGAAAAAATCGTTTTGAAGTTTGATATAATTTCTGATGAAAGATCAGAGTTGGTTAGAACGTTGAGAAACGGAGTGAAAAAGTTGAAGACACCAAATGATGATGATTTTTGCATAAAGACAATACATGGAATTATTTTATATGATAATGAATTCAAACTCTATGAGTACTCTAAGGACGACGATTTTAGCGAGGGTGAGACTGATGGAGATAATGAAGACAACAATCATGATGAGACTGGGCTCCACAACAACAGATGCAAACAAAGATAAAAAAGAAAGTGAAAATTCAAACGAAAAGAGAGAAACAAAGAAGAGATTGATTAAACAAAACAAAGTATGTGGAAGTGAAGGAACCCATGAAAGTGGAAGTGAGGAACTGATGATAAATGGAAGTACAAGGCACAGAAGGAGGAAAGTCGATGGAAAAGAGGAAAATCATGTATGGAGACGACTAGGAGAGGTTACAGCTCACATGGATGTTGACAGTTGGAATAAAGAACTCAATAAAGAAAAGGATGCCAATGAAACTGAAGACAATGACAAGATGAACAACATTGATATGAAGAATGATTCAATTCAGGAGAAACAACGATACTTAATAGGATGAAAATTGCTAGGTTGACAAAGTTTAGGAGAAGAAAGAAACAAGCTGATGATAAAGATGAATCTGGTGATGGATGAATTTGGAATACAAGTTTACCGACTTACAGTGTGAAGAGTTAGAGAATCAGCAAAAGAAAGAAATTAAAACAGAAAACTGCGAATAAGTAAGACCGTTATAGAATACATGACCTCCTCCAAATTCTTCTCTTGGTTTGTCCCCGGATACAAACAAGGTAGAAGAAAGGGCAGCAAAAAAGTCAAAAACGTCTAGATTTTATTGTTTCTCATACTCATAACGAAAAAAACAGCTACATAGGATTATTTATCATTTTCAATTTCTTCAAAATAATATTCATAGATGATATATGTAATAGTTTGTTGGTTTTTATTGTAGAGAATTCATCTTTTGAAACGAAAAAAGGAAATGAACCATCCGAGCTTATATGCAGCATTAGCCATATCCTTGAAAATCTGAATCTAATGTCATTGAAACTACGGCGTAGTTTTGAACCATGTCAGGGTCTCATGTAGAACAAACATATGAAGAAAAACAAAGCATTTCTTCACACGGGGTATGATTGTAAGTACCTTAAACCTTTAATTAAGCAACTACAAAAATATATGTTTGCTACAGAAATAATATATGTTGTTATATTGTAAACAGACAAGAGCAAATGTTTAACTGGAAGAAGGAGGACGGAAAGAGTATGCTGAAAGAAGCTTACCAAAGGCATTTTCTGACACAATGAAGAACGAGTTCAAGAAAGACAATGAAGTGATATAAATGTGAATAGATCTCGAAATGGTAACAAGATTGTACAAAAGTATTTCTTTGATTATAAACACATTAATTTATTTGCATTAAGATGATACAACATCCATTTCCCAAATATTTAGGCATCTTTCTAATTATCGCCCTTTGAACACTAATCTCGTAGGATTTACTTTTAAAGGGCTCGACAGTGATCAATTGACAACTTGAAAAACGCCAATGTCATATGAGCAAAAATATAAGAAGGACTCGTTTCTGGTAAGAACTAAATGCTGTTTAGTTATGATTAATAATATCAGTATCATATATGATTATGTATGATAAAGATTTAAACTAAACTATTATTTAAATGTATGATTATATATGATACTATGTCTGAAAATATATCTTCTACAATGTTCCTTACTTTTTTTGCAGAAAAAACATGTTTTTCCATGTATCTTAAGAGTGCAGCATCCAAAAGCGAAAAGAAGTGTTGAACAAAAAAGCCAAACAATTCCTAAGGCCTAAATGAGGGACAAAGAGAAAAAAAACACAGGATTGCGGGGTTTTCTTGATGATGCACATGGAGAACTACAACGGGGAGAATGTAAGGAATTGGGACCTGGAATTTCCTACAGAGGAACAAGGAAATATATGTGATATAATAAAGATGAGGATGAGGTTCACTGTAAAAATGCTTACTCATGAAATCAACATACATCGTGAAGAAATGAGTAAACAAGCACTGGAATTTGCAAAAACTAACAAAGAAAAGAAAGCGAGGGAGGGAAAGAACTGATAAAGGAAGCAATAAAAAAGTGAAGAAAACAAAAAACAAGAGTCAGAAAGAATCTCAAGTGCCATATGATGAAGACTTTTGGGAGAACTGTAGTCATATTAATGTTTTCGTCTCTTAATTACTTTTAGTAACAAACTGTAGTAGTTTATGATCAATTGTTAATGTTTTCCACTAGGAAGGGGTACGCGGTATGTAGGAGAACCCCTTTGGGGTTCCTCTGAGCTTGGGTGTTAACTAGTCGTCGAGGGGCTTCTTCGACTAACACGCTTGAGTCATGCCACCTACCCTAAGCTAAAAGTGCTTCCCCACTGGGTTTTTAGTTTAGACTGGTAATATAGGATGCCGTTGGTGGTATTGCAGTTTATATCATATTTTGGGGCCTTTAACTGGTAATCTAGGATGCAATCGGTGGTACCATAGATTGTATCACATTTTGGGGGCATTAAATCTGTAATGAAACTAAGAAGTTATGAATTATGATTAAATGGAAATGCCAAAACATATGCAGATGTTAATTTGGAATTATGTCTAGTTTGTTTGATACAGTTTTCATTGCATAAAGTGGTTTAATCACTTGGGTTGTTTGCATTTACAATATATTATGATGGTAGATAACTTATAAAGTACACATATAATATAAGAGTTGATTTTCTTTCAGAAAAGGGACATATGATTGCTTTTTCAAAAACTTGTTAAATTACAACTATCATTTAGGATTATCAAAGCAACCAAAGGAACAAACCTAGTATTTCATATTATGATTTTCTAAAAACATCACTATGATTGGTTTTCAAAACTTGTTAAAAACAGCTATCAAAGTGTTAACTCAAAAAATCAACAAAGGACAAAACAAGTATTTTTACAAGAAAGCACCATATTGATACTTCAAATAGAAAGCAAAAACTTAATGTAAGCTTGTTAATTTCTACATGATATCACATATGATAAAACTTAATAATAAAGAAGATCCAAACACATGGGATTATTCAAACAGAATAAATGATATTTTTTAGAAGTATCACATATGATAATTCAAGTAAAAAAGAATCTAATGTAAAATCATATATGATATCAATATGATATCATATATGATACAACTTTTTAAAAACAAACAAACAGTTTGCTGAACTTATCATTCAACAAAAATATACTTATTCATGAATCAAGTCTTCATCTTCTTCAACCAATTCTTCTTCGTCTTCAGCCAAATCAATTTTTTCTTGAACAACTTCCTCTTGACCTACTTCTTTTTGAACAACAACTTCATTTTGATCTTCAAACCTCCCCGGGCATGTCCTCTTGTTATGATCGGTACCGCCACACAATGAAACATTGATATTCCTGCCCTTCAAACTTTTTTCAATTGCTTTCTCTTTTCCTCCTTTGATACGTAAATTTTTTCGTCCTTTAGTAGATTAACAGTTCGGATTGGTAACATCAACAGGCAGCGGCTTTAGTAACTTCAACAAGCTGTCAAAATTATCAGTTTTGTTCTTGGAAGGAGATTTAGGGCAATCAGCTTTCAACCTCTTTCTTTAGTGACTTAAACTTTTCAACAAAAGTGCCTAACCTTGGCTCATCTTTACTCAGCAAAGGCACACAATGATCAACAATATAGAGTTGCTCGTTCGATAGTTCTAAACAACCTCATTTCTTCTCCCCATATTGTTTCTTTTGTTCCTCAAACTAGCAGGTATAAAGGTTTCTTCGTCCAAACGACCTTCAAGATTATTGTTGTGGAATCATTTCAAACATTGGCAATCTTACAGACAAAAAACAAATTATGCTTGGGGCATAAATATAGCCAACTCTGACTAAAAGCTAACAGAACAAACAACCCGAACCCATTACCTACGCTCGCAAAATCCTAAACAAAGCAAAAAATAATGTAAAAAAACTTGCTTTGGATAATCATATATGTTCTGTTACACAATAAAAAAAAACTGGAAACTACAAAACCATTCCTTATAAAGCCTATATTTTGATAAACAATTATCAACTTTTATCATTTTTCGTCTGCTTTTATCTGTCCCTTCTATCCACAGATTGTGGTTTATTCTTTTATTCGCATTTATAACACATACGACTTTTTTTGATAATACACACCTCAGATCCTTCAAACCAAACATTTTGAATCTATTTTGGCAATAATATAAGCATCAAATATTTCTTTCTGAACTAACTCAAAACAGCGACGAGTGTTAACATTGGGACGTTGAGTTCAATCTTAAGAAAGGTCTTATCGCTTAGGAACGGTATCATTTTGTTTATGATCCATCTATCTTGTACATGCTTTGCTTTCCCATCGCTCGTCTCAAACACATTTTATAATAAATTCATAGAGTCAAACAGATTTGTAAAATGATGTGAAAAAGGAGTTCTTACTCTCTGACCTGGATGTTGTCCTCATCAATCCACATACGGAGAGTCAATAAAAATATGCAGGATTACGTTGAAATGAATATTAACATCTTTTGGTTGGCCGATTATGGTTCTCCAACTTAAACTCTTCTCAACTTTCCCCATCTTTACTCAAACATCTTAGGGACAAATGTACATATTCCATACAATTTTGTTCATTTTCTCTTTAGATTCAGTCTCATCATAAATTTTTGCAACATATCTTAAAAGAAGAAAAAACAATAAACTTTAACCCAATAATTCATATTACCAAATGTGAAAATAATACAAATAAACTTAAATTTGAATTTCATATATTAGTATCTATATGATAAAACAAAATGATATGAAACTAAAAATGTATATTGAATTATCATCATATGATGAAACAAAAGAGTATCAGTAAAAAGTAAAAGTACCTTAGCAGCTATCACTATGATATAAACACTAAATAAACAATTAAATTATCCATATTTGTATCATATATGATAATACAAATTATATGAAACTAAAACTGTATATGAGATAAAAAAAAAAATACCTTAGCAGGAAGCTTGTCGGGTGACTATGAACATGCATTAAACGATGCTTGGACCCACCAAACTCAGTTTCAATAGCATTCCTCATTGCTCCATCTTGGTCGATGACTACTATACTAGGTGCTTTCCCAAAAGCTTTCATAAATGCTTTCAATAACCAAATGTAAGATTTTGTAGTTTCATTCTTCTACAAACCCGCAGCAACTGTAACACACTTCTTGTGATTGTCTATAGCTGTAAACGGAACAAACACCATCTTGTATCTGAAAAAAAACATAAAAAACTGAAATAACACAAAACATACTACAACTAAGACACGACTTACAAAAAAGAATTCTTACTTGTTTGTATTAAAGGTAGCATCAAACGATACAACATCGCCAAACTCCCTGTAATTGTACTTAGAAACTTCATCGGCCTAAAAAATAGCAGTAAGTTCAGCATTATCAACCAAGTAATCAAACAAAAAGTTAGATACATGCTTCTTTCTATTTTCCATATTATGAATAAGCATCTGAGCATCACTGTCTCCTATATAGTAGTTCACGCTTCTTATAAATAGTTCTTAAATCAACTAGTAGAATTCATGAACAAGACAATAGTAGAAACACTTGATACGTTAGAAGGTGATGGGCTCTTATTGCACCTATATTCACACTAGCAGCTTTCACAATAAAGGCTTGCTCTATATAAGTCAATTGCCTCTCTGCCTTTGACAAACGCTTGTACTCTTTACGTTCAAGCTCATGATTATGAATAGTATCAAACACTTTTATAACACCCTGTGTTTTCAAGTCATTGATGACATCGATAAATCCATAATGTACCTTTTGTATTGTACGCGTTTGCTTGAAATCGTAATCGTTAGGTTAAATCGTGTATGCCAAATATTATCATTTAATGTAAACGGGCATTAAACCATCGAAAGTTACATCAATATGTGTTATTAATTATTTCTAATGTTTTTGAATTTATGGTCGGGGTTCCTTTTATTTTATCTGTTATGTAATATTTAGAGTTGCGCGATAAAGTTGTTTAAGCTACACGGAACACAAAATTATTTCTACGCTGCAACTAATTAAACTACGATTTTTACCACGATACACGCAAAGTTTATATTAAATTTTAACACATGATAAATAGTTCTTACAATGTGTTACATTGGTAAATAAATATACATTTACAACTAATGCTTCAAGTATACATCTTGGAATTAAAAGTGACTACTGTTACTTGTTTTAATTGGTTACGAGATTTTTGTAAAATGAGACTAAAAGCCATCGTGATGACCCCCTCAATGACCTTGGGAGCTGAATAAAATTTAGGAGTCCTTTGAGAACTATGGGTAATTTATCGTGGTGAGGGGGTGGTGCTCCGTAAGGGAGTATATTACAAGGCTTTATATTGTTCCCTTTGACCAAGAGTCTTCCCTATGACACACCTCCTCATGATCCAGTTGGGATCTATTGCACTTTTTGGACTAGTTAAACACATATTAATACTTATATGCATGCCAATAACTCATATATATCAAACCATTAACCTTGAATACAAAAATCATCCTTTTTGGCTCTTTTTTAGCCCACGGCTCAACCTCCCCTATAAACAATCCATACAAAAT
This sequence comes from Tanacetum coccineum, assembly GCA_026074375.1. NCBI lineage: Eukaryota > Viridiplantae > Streptophyta > Magnoliopsida > Asterales > Asteraceae > Tanacetum > Tanacetum coccineum. The sequence continues at coordinate 15,097 of BQNB010048670.1, forward strand.
GTTTATACAATCGATACACATACTTTTACACATCCATATAAGTTATTTAAGGTGTTTCCAACGCATGGATTACCTTTTTCAAGTATTAATCAAGAAAACAGTGAAACAGGTTTTATCTTGAAAGCAAGGGTTTTCATTGTGCTAAGCTTTGGATATTTCTATCTAACAAGGGTTTTTTAGATTACTTTGTTCATCATCTTCTACATCATAGGTCAATAAAACCCTTTATGTTCTTTTAGTTTTCATTTCTATGCATTGTTTATTTCTTATTATTTTAGTTAAATCTTCCATTTAGATTTTTAACATGGTAAAATGGAATTAGTACTTCGCATGGTACATTTTGTACATAATATACTTGTTGTGGGGTTTGTTTATTACTAATATCTGTTAATAGGATGAGAAAATATTTGTACCATGTTATTTTTGGTGTAATAATGATTAATAACCAATATTAGGTTTTTAATAGTTTCTTTTTTTGTTTCAAGTGAAAGAAATACAAATGACATGTTAAGGTTAATTATGGACCTATAGTAATGTTATATGATCATTAAAATAAGGATATAACAAGATGAGAAGACTTGTATACTTATGGTTATTATGTAAAAATAGTCATATGTAAAACTAGTGATTTATGGTAAGTATGAAAGTTATGTTTTATAAGTAATATTAAAGACTTATAAAATTTGGACACATGAGGACTTTAATGTACCTATGGACTTAACATATATATGACACATGACATATACATAAAGCATAAGACTTGTGGTAAAAAGTATAAAGTGGTAAAACATAAAAACAAGGTCAAAAATGGACTTATGAAAGTTATTTAAACATTCTGTCCAAAAGTGTTATAAAAATATACTTATTTTATGTTTTTATAAGATAATACATTTCACGACGATTTCGAAAAGGTAAGAAACTTGTCAAACGGATTTAATACAAAAACAAATTACGTTAAAAATGCGTATAGTTTAACAATTTATAACGAATAAGTTATGAATTTCGCGGGATTTCGATAATTAAAAGTTTATAAAAATGATTTTATAAACTATGAACAGTAAAAACACTATTCATGACAGAAAGTTATATTTTTATAAACCTTATAAATTGATAGGATTTTCAATAACGAGAACGTCCTCGAAAGAATCACTAAAAACGGAGCTATAACGAATAAAATACGACATTTACGGGTTTTACGACGATAAAAACTATATAAGTGAAACTCATGTCTGGTATGAACAGTAAAAGTTACTGTTCATCAGAGGACCAAAATTATAAAAATGTCAAATATCGATAACCCGTCTTAATACGAAAAGATGGGCATAAGAAACGTCAAAATCGGGCTTAAAACGCAAAAGTTATGCTATATTTACTAAAACGGTAATTATAAACGTTTTTACTTATTAAACACAATTTTACCAAAACAATTAGATGGTGATTGAGCTATATAGAATTATATGTGGTTATCAAAGTACTATATTACTAGGGAGTTTCATAATGAGGCCTCTTCGGGGTGGCGTATCGACGAGTTGCTGGATTTACGATTTAAAGTGTCCTAGCTCCTCATACGTTCACTACATGACCTCTTAATTATGATAGCCCGAACGATAGTATGATGTAACTAACATAGACCTGTATATGATGTTAGTTAATCGAAGTACATGGTACTTATACGACCTTAAATTAAATAGGTTGCATCTGACGATTTGCGTGACGCGTTATCTGTGATATTTGGATTATCAGAACTCAAGGTGAGTTCATAGCCCCACATTTTTACGATTTCAATGATTTATAACTATGGGGTGGAAACATGCTTTGTTTTATAAATTGGACGCAAGTGGATATTTTATATTGATTACATGTTTGCCTAAGTAGCGATAACCCAAGTTGAGCCCATTATCATGAACTGTCAATTGCATAGATGTAGTTGTTAATTACATTATGTGAGCGCGAATGTTATGAATAGATCTATTTGGGGAAACGACCTCCCCGTTCGGGTGACTAGCTATCACCGGGAACGAACGTATAGCATGTCGAATTTGGGGATGTTTCGGGTTAAACATCTAATCGGGCAGAAATTGCAATATATATTATTATTGCAAGAAAGATCGTCGAGCTTCAGTGTCATGAGCTTAGGAAAATGTAATCTGGTTTTGTGATGTCTGCATGTGTTGCATTATCACGGGGAAAGTCTTGCGGTCCTGCATATTATGATTTATCAAACCTATGAATTCACCAACATTATTGTTGACGTTTTAAAGCAATGTTTTTCAGGAGATCAGTAAGCATAAGGTGCCAAGGATACATTGGTGATTTTGTTTTGGGAAGTCATGCTAAAGATATGGTTGTATTATGTTTTGGGAAACTCATGTGTTGTGAACCAGTATCTTTGTAATAATAATAAGGAACAAGTTAAAGCTTCGGGCTATTTGTATCAAATATTTGTTAAATCCAATGTATCAGTTTTAAAACGACTTTTTGGTCGTTCTATATATATCTTGTGTTATTGATCTATGAAGTAACACGCCCCGGACCCTTATTCCGCTGCGACCCAATTTGGGGGTGTTACAGATTGGTATCAAGAGCCAAGGTTATAGAGAACCAGGTCAAATGTTTTTGCTGGACTATAACCGTTTTCAAACATTGCATTCATAAAAAAGGGGTTTTTTTATGGACACTAGGCTGTTGCATTAGTTAGTTGAGGACTAGATGCATTCATAAATTGATATAACTGGTTATAATATATTAAGTTATTACAATATGGAGCATTATATTAATATACTCATATAAGTTATTTTGCTGGTCACAGTAGTCTGTCGCTGATTTGCTGTTACCTATTCTTCTGTTCACTCTTAAGGCACGATCTTGGAGTTATTCCATCTTGAGGATCCTTCGAGGAGGTTGCCCGATAGTTGTTGGAGCAGGCACCCGTTCCCCAGTATGTACCTGATCCCATGGAGGTTGGAGGGATCATGTACCTGTGTACATTCGGAGCCTAAGCATCTAAGGCTTAGTGCAGCTGAGGGATGAGGCACATACACTACACTTAACCATCCTTCTTTTTATCTCCACGTATCCGACCCCCACGTACTAGAGCAGCCATGGCTCAGATGAGAGCTACAACACCATCCACATATCATTCACTACTTCCATCAGGGACCCCACTATTGTTACCTATCCCACTACTTACACCATCCACTAGCCGCAGAGCTGATATTCCCGAGGCTAACACACCGCCTTGGAAGAGACTACTACTTACTACTCCTAGACCTAGTTGTGAGGTTGGAGAGAGTTCTGCTGCTGCTGCTGCGAGACAGCCAGGACCCACTGTGGCCCATAGAGTCGATTGCAGTTCTGTAGACACAATGGAGACCAGGTTTCGAGATACTGAGAGGATGATGATGACCGCCTTAGAGATGGTCAACACGAGGGTCAGTTACCAGGTAGATGTTCGTAGTAGAGAGAGTTCGGAGTTTTACTCATGACATCACGATGCCCAGAAGGATCGTGCAGCTATGAGAGCTGAGATTGAGGTATTCAGGAGAAAGAGACTTGCTTACGTGCAAGAGAGTATTCAGACCCGTCAGGACTTGGCTAGGTCTGAAGCTTACTGCAGGGCATTAGAGGCACGAGTTACAGTATTAGAGACTAAGGTGCGTCGCCATGAGTGGCAGCGTCAGGCTGCAGATGATCTTGCTGTTCAGCATATCATGCGTACCCAGGCCCTGGAGGCTGGAGCACGCGTTGACACATTGGAGGACACTGGTAGCAGTTCCTAGACTTTGGTTATGATTGTAGCTACTATGCAGTTGTAAGTTTTATTGGGTTTATCCCAGCTAGTAGGCGGTATAGGATTTTTGTTTTGGTTAGCATATTCATGTATAGTTCTTTTATTTCTGATTAGCTATCCTTAATAGTCCTTACTAAGGTATTAAGGGGTAACTCCGGCTAGTAGGGCTCTAGGTTGATTTTCATTTTGTAACCTGAGCGATAGTAAGCATGTGTACCAAACAGTTTGTATATTTCAGATATTCTATTATGGAAGGGATGCAATTGTTATGTTCATCTTTATGATGTATTAAAATCTTACGGGTTTGTATTTTCTTTGATTGAAGAAAATGGCACCAAGTGTATACAAGGTCAACACCAGTCACACCAACCCCAAATGCAACACCTACCACAACTGTTACGAGGGGGGGGAGGGTGGGGGGGGGAGGGGGGGGGGTGGAGGGGGGATATCAACTTTAGGCCTTAATTGACCAAGGAGTTGCTGCTGCAATGGCTGAAGCAGAAGCAAGTAGAGTTAGGAATGGCTATACACAACATGGTTCATGGACCAGGCCAGCACAAATTGCTCGCGAGTGCTCTTACTCTTAATTCTTGAAAATGCAAACTTTGGACTTCAAAGGCTTTGAGGGAGTCGTCGGAATCACTCGATGGTTTGAGAATTAGAGTTGTGTTTAGCAAATTAGCTATTGCCACAGCAGCTAGTCAAGTAAAATTCGTGACTTGCACTCTGCAAGACGATGCTCTTACATGGTGGAATTCCCATGTTAAGACCACTACTCCTGAAGCAGCTCATGCCATGCCATGGGCAACACTGAAGAAAATGATGACTGATAAATACTGCCCGAGGGGTGAGATCAAGAAGATTGAGACTGAGATGTGGAATCTTAAGGTCAAGGGCACCGATGTGGTGGCCTATAGTCGACGATTCAGCAACTAGCTTCTGATGTGTTCCAGGATGTTCCCAGTAAGAGATAGGCACAGATTGAAAGTAATATCGGTGCTTGCCCGATATGATACATGGCAGTGTAAAGGCATCAAAGCCGAATATAGCAAGAGGCTATGTGTTTTCAAATGAGCTGATGGATGAGAAGACTCATGCTTTGCTGAAACGTCAGGCAGAAAAGAAAAGAAGGTATGATGATCTTTCCAAGAACAATCAAAACCAACAACAGCAGAATAAGAGGCAGAACACAGGCCAGGCCTACACTGCAGGCAATAGTGATAGGAAATCATACGCCGGGCCTAAACCTCTATGTTCCAAGTGTAATTACAATCATGAAGGTCCTTGTCCACCTAGGTGCAATAACTGCAAGAGGGTTGGCCATCTGACCAGAGACTGTAGAAGCCCCCCCCCAGGCAGAGCGGCCTCCCCTGGCCTGGTAAATGCCAACAACAACAATAACAACAACAACAACAACCGCAACAACAACAACAATAATCAGAAGGGCAACGGTTGCTATAAGTGCGGAGCTCAAGGTCACTTTAGAAGAAACTGCCCAAAACTAAAAAACAATGACCGTGGTAATCAAGCTGGGAATGACAGGGCTCCAGCAAAGGTGTATGTGGTTGGAAATGCGGGGGCAAACCCAGACAACGTCGTTGCGGGTACGTTCCTTCTAAACAACCGCTATGCTTATATCTTATTTGATACGGGTGCCGATCGAAGTTTTGTGTCTACTGCATTTAGCTCCCAAATTGACATCACGCCATCTACCCTAGATCACTATTATGATGTCGAACTAGCTGACGGGAGAATAATTGGGTTAAACACTATACTTAAGGGTTGCACATTAAACTTCCTAAACCACCAATTCAACATAAACTTAATGCCTGTAGAACTTGGTAGTTTCGATGCTATAATCGGTATGGATTGGTTAGCGAGGTACCAAGCGGTCATTGTGTGTGCCGAGAAGATTGTTCGCATCCCCTGGAGAAATAAAACCTTAATCATACACGGTGATGGAAGTAACCAGGGAAATGTGACACGATTAAACTATGCATGTCATGCACTAAAAAGCAGAAGTACTTGGAAAAAGGATTCTATCTTTCTTGCCCATGTCACGAAAGGAGGTTATGACAAGTAAGTGAAGAAGCGACTTGAGGACGTACCAATAGTTCAAGACTTTCCTGAAGTATTTCCTGAGGACTTGCCGGGTCTTCCTCCGACTCGACAAGTGGAGTTTCAAATTGATTTGGTACTGTGATGCACTTGTAGCTACGTGGCACTTATACGATTGGCGCCTTCCGAAAAATAAAAGGAGTTATCGGAGCAACTGAAAGAGCTGTCCGACAAAGGCTTTATAAGACCCAGTTCCTCACCCTGGGGAGCTCCGGTCTTGTTTGTCAAGAAGAAGGATGGATCATTCCGGATGTGCATTGACTATCGGGAATTAAACAAACTAACAGTGAAGAATCGTTATCCACTCCCCAGAATTGAAGATTTATTTGATCAGCTTCAAGGGTCGAGTGTCTACTCAAAGATCGACCTAAGGTTATGTTATCACCAACTGAGGGTTCGAGAAGAAGACATTCCGAAGACTGCCTTCAGAACTCGTTATGGCATTACGAATTTCAAGTTATGCCGTTTGGTTTGACGAACGCACCTGCCATATTCATGGACTTTATGAATCGGGTGTGCAAACCATATCTGGATAAATTTGTGATTGTCTTTATTGACGATATTCTGATATATTCGAAGAACAAGCAAGAACACGAAGAGCACCTTAAGCTAATCTTAGAGTTGCTTAAGAAAGAGGAGTTGTATGCCAAATTTTCCAAGTGCAAATTTTGGATTCCCAAAGTACAGTTCCTCAGTCATGTGATCGATAGTGAAGGAATTCATGTGGATCCAGCCAAGATTGAATCCATTAAAGATTGGACATCTCCTAAGTCACCAACGGAGATTCGTCAATTTTTAGGTCTTGATGGGTATTATCGAAGATTCATTGAAGGGTTTTCAAAGATCGCTAAACCAATGACTAAGCTTACTCAGAAGAAGGTCAAGTTTGAGTGGGGCGATAAACAAGAAGCAGCTTTTCAACTGTTGAAGCAGAAATTGTGTAGTGCACCAATCCTTGCCTTACCAGAGGGAAGCGAAGATTTCATCGCATACTGCGACGCTTCAAAGAAGGGTTTGGGCGCTGTGTTGATGCAAAGAGAAAAGGTGATTTCTTATGCATCACGCCAGTTTAAATTCATGAGTTAGTACTTTAAACGCATGATTTAGAATTGGAGGCAGTAGTGTTTTTGCTCTAAAATTTGGAGGCAGTATATCGTACGGAAACCAAGTGTACAGAGTTCAAGATCATAAGGCTTTCAACACATTCCTGTTCAGAGGAAATAAACTTGGGACAACGCCGATTGGTTAGAGTTGCTTAGTGATTACGATTGCGGGATATTCGTATCATCCAGGAAAAGCCAATGTCGTTGCTTATGCTTTGAGCAGGAAAGAAAGAGAACCACCATTAAGAGTTCGTGCTCTTAGTTATGATCTATTAGTTTGGACCTTCCCAAATAAATCCTTGAATATTAGACTGAAGCACAGAACCAGAGAACATCAAGAATGAAGTGTTTAGAGGATTGTGGTTGAAAATGCTAAAAATCCAACGGCGGATTAGGCCGTAAAGTTGGAACCCCGTGCGGATGGAACCCTATGCCTCAATGGCAGGAGTTGGCTACCTTGTTATGGTGATTTGCGGACTGTGATCATGCACGAGTCCCACAAATCAAAGTACTCTATACATCTGGGTTCTGACAAAATGTACCAAGATATGAAGAAGCTATATTAGTGGCCCAATATGAAAGTCGACATCGCTACCTATGTTAGCAAGTGTTTGACCTGTGCTAAGGTCAAGGCTGAACATCAAAGTCCATCAGGATTGTTGGTACGACCCAAGATACCTGAATGGAAGTGGGACAACATCACTATGGATTTTGTTACAAAGCTTCCTAAGACGTCGCAAGGCTACGACACCATTTGGGTGATCGTTGACCGACTCACTAAGTCTGCAATCTTCACACCGATGAGAGAGACTGATCCTTTGGATAAACTTGCAAGAATGTACCTAAAGGAGGTGGTCACGAGACATGGAATACCTGTCTCAATCATTTGTGATCGTGACCCAAGATTCGCATCCAATTTCTAGAGGTTACTTCAGAACGCTTTGGGTACTAATTTGGATATGAGCACTACGTACCATCCACAAATCGACGGGCAAAGCGAGAGGACCATTCAAACTCTCGAGGATATGCTACGTGCTTGTGCGATTGACTTTGGAAAGGGTTGGGTTAACCATTTGCCGTTAGTCGAGTTCTCATATAACAATAGCTATCACGCTAGCATCAAGGCCGCACCATTTGAAGCACTTTATGGTCGGAAGTGTCGTTCACCTGTTTGTTGGACTGAAGTTGGAGAAGCTCAAATCCTCGGTCCAGAACTAATTCAAGAGACCATTGAGAAAATCATCCAGACCAAGTAAAGGATGCAAGCCGCTCATGATCGACAGAAGAGTTACGCCGACCTGAAGCATAAACCAATGGAATTCCAAGTCGAGGATAAAGTTATGCTTAAAGTCTCGCCTTGGAAAGGGGTCGTACGTTTTGGCAAACGGGGGAAGTTAAACCCTAGGTATGTTAGACCTTCAAGGTTGTTAGAATGGTTGGAGGGGTTTCTTACAAGCCGAGATCCTGAGAGCTGAGTAGGACTTTACTTTATTCCCTTTTGATGATATCGAAATTTAACATAGTTTGTAAATTCCACTAGTTATTTTACCATTCGACTCCGAGTTGGAACACTCTTCTTATGCTTTTGAATCGCATATTTGGTTTAGTAATCCGTCGTTTTGAAGTCTTCCAGTTGATTGGAGTACGAAAATTAACTTGTCACCTCATACGTGTCACCTTGGAGAACCTACCTTTAGAACACGACTCTTTACGTTCATTTTGTTGATTGAATAGTTCTTTTCGTTCATTTTCTTTGACTACTTCTGCGTTTATTCGGATATTCTTTATACTTGTTATGACCTATCGCTTTACAAACAATCTCGATGTCAACCTATAAACCATTTTGTTGACACCCTATGAGCTATTTCACGTTTACTTTATTGACTATTTCTTTTCGTTATAAAACTATTTGATACATTTATCACATCACACTGTTTTGACGAAAATGAGCATTGCATCGTTGGCCCTTAAATATACATAGGCTAATCACCTATGTATATTTGGTGTATAGACTGATTACCTATGCATTCAGGAAAGACCATGTCATGCTGAGAGTAGTCACCTTAAAACCTACACCTCTTCATCAACATAATTCTAGAAGAAATATCCGCATCTTTTCACTGAACCCGTAGCTTCTTCAGGTGTTGCAACCTGAGCCTTGAGGACAAGGCTCTTCTAACCGGAGGAGACTGTAACATTTCGTATTTTTAGGTCATTTACAACTTCATATATTTCACTAATTATATTTTGTTCTCGTACGCGTTCGCTTTTAATTTTAAGTGTTAAGCTCAATCGCGTGAACTAAAAATCAACAACCAACGTAAACGGACACCAAACGAATTGAAGTTTTCGTCAAACAAGCAATATATTATTTTACGAAAGTAATAATTAACTTTTTAAATTTATTTTTATCGGTTACGTAAAATGTTTATGTTTTACAATTAAATACATTTAGGTATACCCAGAATCACCAAGAAATAAATCTACGCTTCAACAAATAATCATTTTTATTTCCAATGACTAAAAGTTTTATAAAACTTTACCACACTTATCAATTGGGACGCCACATTTAAAAGGAAAGAACACAAGAAATAAACATTTACTTACATTACAACTTATACTTTCTCATTTCCACTTCAAGTAAATGAAAATTACTTACATTTTATTATCAAAATGTTACAAGTAAATATCTAGTAACAAGAACCCTTGAAAGCATGAACTAATCCCAACTTTTAGGAACATAAAAACACAAGTCTTAATGAGTTGTGTTTCCTTGACCAAACTTTTCCTAAAAATCCTCATGGTGTCTTTTGACTAGTCTTATGGTATAAAATGCCTAAACTAGTGAGATAACACATACAAGTAATATTTCTCAAGGTGAAAACACACAAAAACCTCTCCTTGGTCCTCCTAGCTCACGGCACAACCACAAACCACCATAAACCACCCGTATAATTTTATTTACCTCATTTACAAACATCCCTACAACATATCTAAGATGTTCCTAGGCGATTAGAAGGTTTGATTTGAGGTTTACAAGGGTTTAGAAGTTGTTACTTTTCATCCTACTACACATCAAGGTTATCTAAAAACCCTACATCATTTACTTTCATGATTTCGTATGTATATAATGTTTATATGGCTCATCACCATTTAGGATACTTTTAAAATGGATTTTCTTGTGATCATAGTTTTATGAACTTTTTCATATGTTATATAGTTGATAATATCTTGATATAATGGGATTATAAGTATGGTATCATGTTTGTTAAAGTATAAAAAGTTCAAGTATAAACTTGTAGTTAAAAAGTATATAAAAACAAAGTTATATAAATAAACCCCAAAAGATATATAGGGGCTGTTTTGGTTCATATTTTGTAACAGTTAGATTATACTTTATAAAGATAGTACGTCTCATGACGATTCCAAAAAGGTAAGAAACTCGAAAAACGGATTAATAACGAAAAAGATACGGTAAAAACAAGTTATACGTTAATAAACGGAGTCGTAAAAGAATTTTTATAAAAACTTTTTATAAAAATTATTCAAACAGCAAGTTTGGCATTTTTAACAAATTATACATATTTTTAGGATTCCAAAATGATAAGAATCGTAATTTTTCAATTAATAACGAACGAGTTATGAATTTCGCGAGTTTACGACAATTAATACTTTTATAAAACTATTTTTATAAAAGTTACTGTTCATGACAGAAATAATTATTTTTGTAAACCTCATAAATAAGTAGAACTTTCAATTACGAGAACGTGCTCGAAAGAATCACTAAAAACGGAGCTATAACGAATAAAATATGACGTTTACGGGTTTTACGATAATTAAAACTATAAAAATAACTTTATAACTGGTGTGAACAGTAAAAAGTACTGTTCATCAGAGGGTCAAAAATATGAAAATGTCAAATTATGATAACTCGTCCTAATACGAAAGCGTGGGCATAAGAAACGTCAAAATCGGGCTTAAAACGCGAAAGTTACGCCAGTTTTACTAAAACGGTAATTATAAACGTTTTTACTTATTAAACACAATTTTACCAAAACAATTAGATGGTGATTGAACTATATAGACCTATATGTGGTATTAAGCAAAGTGCTATATTACTAGGGAGTTTCATAATGAGGCCTCTTCGGGGTGGCGTATCGACGAGTTGTTGGATTTACGATTTAAAGTGTCCTAGCTCCTCATACGTCACTACATGACCTCTTAATTATGATAGCCCGAACGATAGTATGATGAGCTATACGACCTATAAATAATCAAAGTGTTTAGTACTTATACGACCTATATTGGATTAGGTTGCCTTCGGAGTCCTTCGTGACGCATTTTTCTATTGTGAATACTTGTTGATTACCATTCACTCGAGGTGAGTTCATAGCCCCCTTTTTACTACGTGATTGTTTTACAAAATCTACGGGGTGAATTACATTGCTTGTTTTACTATTGGACACAAGTGTTTTCAAAGTGTTTACAAAGTGTATGCTATCCAGATTACTGCCTGAATATTATTGCTAAGTTACCTTATTGCCGTGAAGTCCCTATTTATCATGAACCGTTAATTGCTATTGTAGTAAGCGCGAGTGTTGTGGATAGATCTATCGGGACTGACAATCCCCACCTTTCCTTGGGTCACTAGTTTGATCAATTGTGGCATTTAGACATTGAGGAGGTGACTTAAAAGGTTTGGTGGCAAGCATCCTATAATTTGACCGGGGCACAAATCTAGTTAAGGCTATCAGGGTCCATGGAGCTAGTGCATTAATACAAACGTTTTGGACTACTGAAGGTGTTTCAAAGACTACTATTACTTCGATCTTGTGGTCCACCCTTTTGACGATAAACCAATGATTTCACTCAACTTTTGGTTTGACTTTTAGCATGTAATTTTGGCAGTCTTAGGTATGAAAGACTGGATGGAGCCGTGCGATATCAATGAAGACGTATTCTGTGTTTTATCTAAAGTCTATCAACTTTTAGTATCTTTACAAACTTAAGTCATCTTTTGGTAATAATGAAGCTTTGGTATAATTAAAAATTATGTGAGAATGTTTTATGACTTAAAAAACATATTGACCTAAGTATCAACTCTGATATATTGCTATGGCATCGAATGAAATCTTGTCTTAAACGTCAGTGAGGGTCGTTTCCATATCTTGATTGTTGACTTGCGTAGCACCTCCATTGTTACCAGCGCTGCTACCTATTTTGGGGTGTTACATGCCTATCCTGATTTATTATGCTAAGTCACCTTTACTGCCATATTACTTAATCAAGAAACCATTAGTCAATGCGAGTGAACGCGAATATTGTGGATAGATCAATCGGGTGTGACACTCCCTTGTGTACCTATACTTTTCTGGTACCAATTAGCACTATAGTTGACTTAATGGATAACTTTGGCAAGTTACCTTTCCACGAGGACATTTGTTCCTCAACCAATGTCACTATGGTGATTTCCATGTTAACGTATTGATGTCATGAGCTTAGGGCAATAACACTGTTTTTCCATGATAATTGTATATGCAATTATTACAAACTATGGCTGTATAACAACGTAACCCACTATGACTTGTATTCAACTGTTTATCATAAACCTATGAATTTCACTCAACCATTGTGTTGATCTTTTTAGCATGTTTATCTCAGGTAATTGAGCAACTTATGGCACGAGTGGTTACGGACCGGAAGAGGCAAAACTGTTATCATTCATACTTTATGATGTCCATATAGATTTTTAGGACCTCCTGGTTTTTTTGTTTTGTTAAAACTCTGATATAATATTGAAGATAACTAAATTTTTCAAAACCGTCACTTTTGAGTCGTTTTCTAGATAGTTGTTGTACTAGGAAGTAATCACCTCTAGATTAGCTTCCGCTGCTAGATTTGTCCAAAATTGGATGTTAACACTAAGGTGTTACGATCGGAACTTTATCTTTGGCAAGATTTCCTTCCAAATACATGGTTACGACGTAACTGGATATGGTGTTACGTCGTAAAGTTGTCCTTGATATTCGTACTTGCTTAATTTATGTTACAGTGTAACCATTTATGGTGTTACGCCGTAACAATCTTCAAATAATTGGACTTTAAGCCCTTTTTCCCTTGTTTCTTGTCATTTTCCTTCATTTCTCCTGAAAACTACAAAATGATAGAAAATATCTCGTTTTTGAGTATTAGTGAACATTGCATTAATTATAGGGGTATTTGCACTAAAAAGTATTAATTATTTGATGTTATCAAATATCCCCTCACTTGACTTTTGTTTGCCCTTAAGTAGAACCTGTTAGAACATTTCATAAAAAGATTTCTCAAGAATAATTTCAAAAAATGAATCTATAAAACACTATGCTTGAAACACAAACCGAATACCTCACGAAAAGGATAAAAGTCACTCAACTCTCCACTAGTCAAGTGTTTCATTAGGTTAGCATCAAATGCATCATCATAGCATATATTCTATCGTAAGCGTAGAAAGTACACAAATCTCCACTAGTTAGAATTAGGGTCTAAATAATTCTTGAAGGAAACAAGGGTAATATGGCTTTAAAGGGTGATACAGGGGTTAGGATAGAAATGGGATACACATTTAATGGTTGTTAATATAAAAACACAAAACGAACAATCAAGTAAAATTCTAAGGCATCCATTACCAGCTACTGTCCATCCATAGTCCAAGTCCTTTGGTGCGAAAAATGTGATCATATCGTCATGATGGGCTAGCTCATAATGAGATGTTGCGGAGCATGCTAACCCATTCTTCATACATCGGATGGTATCCTCCAAACATTGGGTGGCTTAGAGTTGTACCACCTTTACACTTGTTGATCTTATAACACGTAACCAACATCAGGAGTTTTTAAACTAAGTGGCTTAAAGTTGCTTCACTCTTTTTTCATTTTATTTTTTTCATTACAACAATACATCCCCTCACTTGAGATAAACAGTATCAAAAGTGATAAAACTGAGGGTCTTCATATGATCCATAATATGTCATCAGTAATAGTGTCAATCTTCGAACATCATTTTCCTGAACCATGGACTTAGGTAGCCAATAATTTCAACACATAGACATTACAGACTACAAGGTAGGCTAAGGTGAAATGGTGAAACGAAACATACATTTGACCCACATGATATATATTGTATCGCTTACTTGTGAACGATTTAGTATGCTAGATAAATCAATACACAACGTATGATAGAAACTTGTAAAATATATCAAAGTATTATGCTGAATCTAATCTTTTGATCAATAAGAAGAATATGCAATAGAACAGTAATTATAATAAACACATACAAATTAACAAACAAAGCTTTAATATATTAATACGAATACTCTAACTAGTATTAGGGTTACAAAACCTTGAAGCTATAACGATATCAAAATAAAAGATATCAAACTCTATGCCCTAGGACCTCCTTTTATACACCAAGGAGTCCTAGTCGATTACAATATATTTCTTAGACTTAGAATATTCTCTATGATCTATTCTATAAATAACTAATACTTATCACGAAGTAATGCTTGTCTCCAAACAATCTTTATCCTTTTTCTGACAGTAGAAACTCTTTCTCCGAAGTCTAAATCTTTTGAGCAAGTTGTAACTTTTTATACTACATCATTAACCTTAGCACCAGGCAGTAGTAACTTATAAACCAGCAGCATTAATGTGTACAAACAGAAGTAGACTACTAGAATATTTTCTTACAATATTCACCAGTAGTACTAACCTTAATACTAGCAGTACAATATATAGTAGCAAGAAATACTGTAACCTACCAGTACTAACTTTATACTAAGCAGCACTAAACTACTTAGCATATTTTTCATTGAAAGTTAATCGAACAACACTATCCTTTTGCTTGCACCCCCCCACAAGACAGTAATACAAACCTTATCAGCATTATACTCAAGAAGGCTTTTATCCCAACAATACATAATAGGGGTAAAACATAGATGGATACACAAGGGTGATCTAAGGGTATCGTTTCATTAATAATCAGCTGCAGCAAAAGGTTTATCAACGGGAGGTCGACAAGTCAGTTAACAAGTCGATAAAAAACACACATATAGGCTATTTGGGATTTCCTAAGGTTACCTTCTTGAACTATCTATTACTGCTCAACAGTTAGGTCCTCTTAGATTTACTTGCAATTCAAAGTCTACAATACACCTGCACACTCAATAATACGGGATTTTTGGAATAATATATGGAAACGGATATTAGGCTTATATCTCACCAAGTAGTAATAGGATAATGTGCATTCGGCAAGATTAATTCTAGCTATTTAAGAAAACTTGTAAAAAAATAAAATGGCAAAGATTTTCAAAGAACACTAAAAATCGAAGGCAAAACAAACGTCAAGTATTAATTCTACTCTCATTCCCCACTTGATTTGTATAATGTCCCTGTTGTACATTAAGGAAATGAAATAAAAAGGAAAGAGTAGAATTAGGACAAGAAACTCCCTGAGCATTGCTTCGAGATTTGGCGGAAATATTTAGATTATCTCCGTCTTCACGCAAGCTCTTTATCCCCTGTGATCACAAAAACAAACCAAAGCATAAAATCGTTCTACAAAAATTATGAAGTGTATAGGAAATACAAACCATAACGCCCTTTCGTAGAAATCCACGGTTGGCATTTAGCCCTATGCAACAGCCTTTTAAATCAGTTAGTGCCCAATTACAATTTAGTCTCGCGAGGGCTTCCAGAGAACATACCCACAAGGTCCATTTACGTGTACATAGTTTAGACATATTTAAACTTAAATTTTTAGGATTTTAGAAGGAGGTTACGGCGTAACTCCAGTGGTTACATCGTAATCAAGTGGTATGAAAATTTTTAAGTTTTTAAAGAGTTACGGCGTAATCGGAAATGGTTATCGTCATAACAAATGGTTGCGAGGAAAAAAAAAAAAAAATATTATTTTTTTTATATATATTTTTGGGAAATATAATATATTTGGGTAATAATATAATAAAAATAAAAAAATAATAAGTTTGGGGTTTTTGGGGGGGGGGTTTTGGGGGGGGGGGGGGGGGGGGGGTGGGGGGGGGGGGGGGGGGGGGGGGTGTTTTATTATAAAACAATTGGGGGGGGGGGTATTATTTTTTTTTTTTATTTAATAATTTTTGGTTTTTTTTTTTTTTTTTTGGGGGGGGTTTTTTTTGGGTGGTTTTTTTTTGTTTTATGTTTAGTTTGGGTAAAGTAGAATTATATTGAATATGTTGGTTAGAAAGAGGTGTGAAGAATAAGTTGTATTTATTTGGTTTTTATGATTATTAGTGTGATTTTGTTTTTGGGTGTGGTTGGTTTTGAAGTTATAATAGGGGGGTTTATGATGGTTATATGAGATGTAGTATGGATGGTTAAGAAGATGAATGGTAGGAGAATGAAGAATGGATGGGGGAGTTTAAGGTGAAGGGAGGAGGTTTATTGGGATGGTGGAGATAATAGTATATGTTTATATGAATGGGAGTATTTTGGGGTGTATGAATTTGGGAGGTGGTAATGTTGAGTGAGGTGAAGTTGGAAGGTGGAGGATTAAATGTAAGTTATGAAATAATTTAGTGTTATGTATTATTAAGAGTTAATTGTGAAATGTGGGAAGATTATTAGAACGGGTATAATTTGTGGGTGTGTGAGTTGTTTTCTATTTTTGTAGGAATTACATATTGTATTCATCTAAACTTCTTTCTAAGTTTTTTATCAGATATGCCCTTAGTAATCGATCAAATCACCCATAATCCGAAATAAATCATTCCTAACTGATAACTTAATGTCTAGTATCCTTCTTTACTTTACCCATCCATTAAAAGTGTAATCTCTAGGCCTAGTTCTCATCATCGAATTTTCATTACACACCATGCTGTATACCTTTGCTCCATACAGATTCCTCACCTAACTCTACATATCTTATATTAAAAAGTTCAACGATACCAACCACCTTTCATTTCCGTCATTTTCCGATTTATTAGGACAAACCAATATTTTGTTTCCATCCATACTCCAGAAATTTCATGACCCCCATCACATTTGTTCCTAAATGGGCTATAAGATGGACAAGCCTTAAAGTCCATATCACATTCTTGTATAATAGGTTTACAAAAATGTGTTGTAGCAGTGTCTTCACTTATCTTCAATATTTTAGTGATTGGCTACATTTTGATAAAAAAGAGTTTTAAACATAAGATGCCCCAGTAATGGCAAGTATTGTCATTCCTATTTATGTTAAAAGTTACCCTTTCGTCACCTATCCCTACTGATATTTCTTTTTCAAAAACACTAATCTGGGCGTGCACATTGGCCAAAAAGGGCCTTCCTAAAATGACAATTGAATTAGGGGATTGATCTAGAATTACAAAGTCAGATGGAAACAGAAATTTATCAATTTTTACGAGTATGTCTCTAACTATTCCAAGTGGCGCTTTTTTTCTCATATCTGCCATTTCCACTAGCATCTTGATTTCACTAAGGTTTGTTAATTCCAAATACTCAAAAATATTTCTAGGTAAAACGTTTACACTAGCTCCTAAATTGGCCATAGCATAAAAGATAAAAGTTATCGATGGTGCAGGGAAGTGTGAAATGTCCTGGATTAGATTCCTTCGTAGGTAGTTGATCATTGGTGTTTTCTTCTTTAGAATTAGAGAGGAAGGATATTCCGTGGAGATTCTTAAGTTTCTTTGGAGAGCAGGGTTCCTCGTGTTTAACAATTACTACCTTTGCTTGTTCAGGTTTTGTATTCCTGGAATGGAGTTCTTCGATTAACTGCTCAATTTGGGTTTCTATGTTTTTAAGTGAGGCATTTTGGTTCCTAGTGTTAATCTCAGCATTCTCTTGAAGCTTCTTGATCCACACCTCCATTTTAGTACTTCTTCCTACAGATTCCTCTTGATGCTTAGCCAATCAGTCTTTGTGTAATATCCAGGTGGTCTTATACGAAACTTTCCTCCATTACTTTCGTTGAAAGGCATTGTGCGTCCAAATTTTCCATACCTGACCTTTTCAACTTGTTTTACTTCCTCGTTGAGGGGACAATCCTTATCGAGGTGAGGTCCTTTGCAAATTTGGCATCCAACCTGGATTGCATGAATACTTTCCTTTAGCTTATTCATGTCTCGTCCCAGGTTGTCAAACTTGTTTACCAGAGCAGCTAGTCCATCATTGCTACTACTGCTTCCAATATTCCTACTTGTTGTTCCGTCGTGACATTTTTGAGAATGGTCAGCCATGGTCTGAATTGTTGTGAGAGCTTGGGCCGGTGTCATCCGAGGGATGGGTCCCTGTGAATCAAGCAATTGACATTTCATAGTGCTCAAACCCTTATAGAAGATGTTTATCTTTTGATGACTATTGATGTCGTGAGTAGGGCACTTGTATAGCAGGTCATTATACCGCTCCCAGGCTTGGTATAATGATTCGTCTCCTTCTTGCTTGAAGTTATGAATATCTTCAAGCTGCTTCGCGGTCTTGGAAGGTGGGCAATACCTTTGGATAAAGGCCTTTTTGAGGAGATCCCAAGTATTAATAGTTCCTGGGGGCGAGTCTGTCTACCCATCTTTTTGCGGCTCCAGTAAGAGTAAATGGAAAAACTCAGAGCATGACTGCGTCTTTAGAATCTTCAGGAATATTGAATAAGCCAACGATGCTAAGGACCCGATCAATGTTATCGTGAGCATCCTCGTTCTTGTTCCTATAAAAAGTGTCTTCCCTCAATTCGCGCATGAATTGACTCTTGATTTCGAAATTGACATTGCCTCCGATTTCTGGTTTAACCACGCCCGGTGCCTGGTTTTCTCGTGACAATGCTAAGTATTGTTCCATGGTGAAAGTATTGATGTCTACTCTTGTCATAGTTCTTGCAAATATAGAGTTTAAGGAAAGAAGATAAATAACAAAATAATCAAATTAATTCTAATTTTTAGCTCTCCGGCAGCGGCGCCAAAAACTTGATGCGTATTTTCTTTTGAATATAATTTTACTCAAGTTTTAAATTTATAAAACTCAATCTACCAGACAACACACTAACAGGCAGAGAACCTAATTGTGGGTAGTACAGAATGGTAAATCCGAGGTCGTCCCAAGAGCTAAGTTGCAATTAGTTTTAATTTGAAATGTCATGTTTAAAAATGGTTTTTGATTTGATTTAAAATGAATTAAAATAAAATTAATTACGGAATATTAAAAGAATTAGAGATATCAGAAGAGAAAACATGCTAACCTAGTTACTTCATTACTACTGTTATGAAAACATTTTCCTGTGCAAAGTTAAACTATGGTTTCATTATTGGTTTCTAAGGTCGATAGACTTGAATAGGTAATTTAGTCTATCCTATACTCCCTGCGACCTATGAAGCTGCTACAAATGCTAGGGTTCGTCTCCCTATAGTTATACAAAGTTACACACTTGAAACCCTAAAAATGAGTTTATATTTATAGGGATATCGACGCTAGGGCGTCGCCTTATACTTCTGACGTCGTCGCCACGTAGATGGTTCTAGATCCACTTTAAGTCGGTTACGTCCTGACGCCGTCGCTGGATCTCTAACGCCGTCACCATGAATGTCTTGACGCCGTCGCTTTATGGCTGCGACGCCGTCTCCAGGCTCTAAGTGAATATTTCTTCATGGTTCTTGGTGTAGAGTCGTAGTCTGGTCCGTTTCTTCTCCAAATGAGCCCAAGTCACATGTATTTCCTCCAAATGTCATCCAAGTGCTAAAAACCTAAAAACAAACTATTAAGCACATAATATGGGCATATTTTCATGATTTAAGGGGTTAAATGACCTTGAAATAGTGTATAAATTAACACATCATCAAATACCCCTACACTTGGGATTTGCTTGTCCCAAGCAAATGGCCTTTCTACCTAGAACAATAGCAATATGAGGGTCATTACCTACTCTTTAAAAGGTATTTTTTACAACACAACCTTCTAGACCTCATAATTAAAAGCACGGAAAGTATATACTAGCACCTCACATAAGTTGTCGGGATTCCTCTCTTTCACTGAGGTGAGTATATAAATTATAACATAAAAGGGAAAACAAAAATCAACACTCCATTTACTATCATACATATAAATTTACTATAAGCTTGTAAGGATCATACCTCCACCGCTTAGGCGCAAGCAATATTGGCAGTACAATCTAAGAGGTCTTTTAAAGGGTTGTGGGGTGTAGGTGTAAGATAACATACAATGGAAATGAAAATGGATGGGATACATTTAGGTGGCTTTGCGTGAATTTGGAGTGGAAGGGTTAGCTAATTATTTACACGAATACACTTTGGTTTAGTTACTAAGCCAAGACTCGGATGAAGATATATAGACTCTACACAACTCTATGTCAAACTCTTTCTTTTTCTTTCCTTATTTTTTTAATAATAAGTAATATAATACAACACGGGGGTTTATAACACGTACCACTACACTTGAGCTTTTACATGCTCAAAATATACAATCTAACTAATGACCCGTATTGAGGTGGATCAAAATAACATGGAGATCCTTTGATAAACATATGGGGGTATTGACTTAACTTTTCTTCCCCATTCTTTCGCGAAATAAATACTACCATGAATCCCAATCATCCTAAAACTGTATTTACAATGATAAAGACTTAGCAACCGTGTACTCAACAATTAACTTGGGTTAAAACAATAATGTACTAAAGGTGAGTACATATAAGATATGCTAAGGCTTTTTGGGTGTAACGATTGGTGTAAGGGTGTCAATGCTCTTCATTAATAGTTTGGATTAACCAGAAAATTACAAGAACCGTGAAAAAGGATAGGCTCAGAGTGTTATACTAGGGTATCCTGCACTAAAGGTGAGTGCATGGCAAGGGTGTGAGATAGTTATATAATCGAGGTGACCACCATAACACTTACAGGTTTAAAACATGGGTTATTCCAATGCCTCTTATCAAGAAAATCCTAATACTTACTATGCGGTCTCAGAATGTATCATAAAAACAAGTTCTAGAATTTAATATGCTACCGGTACACTCATATGAATTTTACTAACACCAGACATTCCAAAAAAGGCTACAAAGGCCACACGTACACATCTGTAATGACAGAATAAACACATGTGGCTGCTCACTCCTTAACTCGAATCGGGTAAAGATAAAATCATCTTGGGTTACCGATGATAGGTACCCGAATTCCTAAAGATCTAAGGGCGAACCTCACGTTTTTGGGGTGGAATTTTGAGGGTTATTGTGCTAGTCATATAAATTCCTATCAATGGGACGCTATTAATACTAAGTTTTCGTTGGTATGGGTCGTAAAAAAAATTTAAATTTTGGTAAAAAACTCCCTTTTATGCTATGTTTTGATATATTACCCATCTTTTTAAGGACAAAGCAAATGACAAATGAAGAAATAGTTTCTAAGGCATATTACCCATCTTTTTAAGGATAAAGCAAATGACAAATGAAGAAATAGTTTCTAAGGCTTATTTCCCCCTACACTTATTTTCAACGTTGTCCCCAATGTTTTCTTGAAGTACCCGTTAAAACGAATAATGGGAAAAGAAAACAAGGAAAAGAAACTAGTACTCCTCTAGTTTGCTCAATAATAGAGAAGAAACATGCGATAACTGGTTAAATCGTGCTCTGAGAATCATCCAATGAGACTTCATAAGAACTTCCAAGCTTCTCCTCATCAAATATAACATGTAATCAAAGACAAAGATAACTATACCAAACATAAAATGTGTGATTTACCAATATACAATGTGAATTTAGGGTTCGACTCGATAGATAGGATGAAAGAATTGTTAAACTTATTAGGTTTTGCAGGTTTATACAGAAGAATACATATATTAAATGTTAAGCAAGTTTTATATTCAAAAATAATTAAAAACTTTGTGTTTTCTGGACCTGGGCGTTTGATGCCGTCGGGGTTGGTGTGACCCTGTCACAGGTGTCGTGGTGTTGGCGTCACCTGTTAATCGTGACGTCGTCTCCACAGTCTGTGAAAACGAAATTTTTGTTTTTGATGAAAAATTTCCTGCACTTGATTCCATAAGTTAGTTCTAGTATAAATGGCTGCATAAAACCTGAGATTTAACAATTCAATCATATGACTCGATACTAACGCAAATCAATCTCAACAATTCATTTAACATGTTTGAATTTGGCTTAAAAGCCGAATAAATTCCCCTACACTTATTGTTTGCAAAATACATTTGATTGAAATTAAGACGAGGTTAAAGACAATACAAAGCATGATTACAAGATAATTCAAACATAACAAATGGAAAAGAATTAAAACACACATGAGACTAATTAAGCAAGTTCATAAATAAAACAAGAGTCAAAGTGTTCAAGTCCTAGAAACTATTACAGACCGCAATTGTTCGAATGATTAGGGATGAAAGTAACACTAGAATGAAACAAGGGTAATCAAGAGGAACCGTCCTGAAGAGGGTGGGGGCGATATGTGTAGCCGGGAGGCATGTGTCCCTGATATCCATAAGGAGGTTATATGGCTTCAAATCTAGGAAACGGGTCAATCTGGAGGTGTGGCTCAAGGTTGTCGCGGGTCGACAAGTACTAAAACTGGCAGACGGTGTGCTCATATATCCAACCCGCTCTTTGGTCTTGTTGGCCCATCCAGGTGTCGAGCCTTCCCTATCGCTGGTCTTGTTGACCCATCTAGTGTGCTTGGTGGGCTTTCCAATCACCTTGGCTCATGTTATGGTAAAGATCCACGGAGCCCCCAACTTCCCCTTGACCTGCGTCTCTTCCATCTCCTTCATCCCCCTCATCGTCAGCCTCATCATCCTCCTCCTCCTCAGCCATAGCTCCAGGCCAAACACACACCCCACCATGGAGCTCCATAACCACACCCATCGCAATCAACGACTTTTTCTTAAACACGTGCGGTTGAGGCTCAACACTTAATGCGTTCCTCTACTCATTGGTTAATAGTCTGAATGACCTAGCAATCCTAGTGACCAACATCCCTCCATAGATCAAATTCTTCTCCCTCATTCCCTTAAAGTATTTGGCAAGCCAATAAGGAATGTTGCAAGCGACCTCAGGGGTATCGATACAGTAGAGATAATAAAGATCAATTTCAGTGATTCTATAGGTTGTTTCCTTTCTAGCGGCGATGGTCGTTGCGATGCAACGATTGGCTAGTTTGACTCTAGGGTCCCTAATGGATGCCACCTTAGTATTCCCCACATTGAACATACCGTTCCTAATAAGGGGCCAAGACTCCATCAACAAACGATCTTCCCTAACTGTGTTGCAATCTCTCAATCTGCATAGACTTGTGTTCTCCATAGATTGCCCTTGAGAATACAAACAAATCCTCCATCCAAACTCTAAAAGGTAAATCTCCCTTTGCTCGCCCCTAATCTAAATCTAATACCTAAATGACTAGGATTGCACCTGCTAGGAGAGGCGTCGAAATTGAACAAAGCAAAAAACTCACGAACCAATTCTAGGTAAATGGGTTCATTAATTCAGAAAAGGTTTCCCCATTGAGGTACGGAAAAAGGATCGGTACTGATAGAATTGAAGAATTCTTGTTCGAGATTGTGGTGAGCGAGGAATTCCCAATCAATGACATCTTCCGAATAGATGCGTCGTCTTGCAAGAGTTTCAAAGTGCATTTGGTGTACTCCATCTTCAATAGAAATCTCTTGGGACGAGGAGGGTTGCCCCCTTGTGCTCCTTTGTCTTTTCCTCATTGCCTAAAATGAAATCAACGTAAGGAATGGATGAAGTTAGGATTATATGCGAGGTATGCGTGATCAGGGGGTCTCGACGGCGTCTTAGTTATGCCTTGATGCCGTTAGAGAGACTTTTCATTCAAAATTTGTTGGCGAGGGAAAACCAAGCCATTTTCTGGTAAACATGTTCCCAAACACCCCCTTAACATCAAACCCATAGAAAAAATTCGAAAAAACAAAAAATTAGAGTCATCAATTCTATTTTTTTCGTTCTTTTGACAAAAAGTGTTGATTCGGATGATTCAACACCCTACGGTAACAACAAACTCATTAGATTGGTGTCTAATTGTCCTAATTTCAATCAATTGGGTATGAATCAAATTGGGGAAATTAATAATATAATGGGTATGGAATCAATTAGATGAGATCGCACGAGTAGAATGAATGATTTACTTACCGATTGAGGATGAACGGCCGTGGATTAGCAAGAATCGAACGTGGGGGTTGATTGGGATTGTTTGGTGGCTGTTTTAGTGAGTGTGAAGAGAGGAATGATGACTGTGATGGGTTTTATAAATGTTTGATCCGGATTGTTGCGACGGCGTCACGAACTATTTTTTTTCAGATTGGGCCCTTATTGTTTAAGGGATTTTGAAACTGCAGCCTGTAACTTTCTTTCAAGGAAAGATCGTGTGTCTTTCCTCCTGGATCGAAGACACGGTTGCTATCAAGAAGCGTAGACGAGTAGTGGGAAGAGGGATCATATTTAACGGGGTCGTTTTCCATGAAGGAGGGGTTGCCTAGCGTAGGTAGTTGAATGTTTAGTGAATTGCTCGGGTTGTGATAGGACTGATTAGCCCTTTTTTTGGTTTAAATTCAAAGATATTCATCCAAGCTGGAGATGGACTCGAGGGTATGAGCCGTACATATCTCACACATAGATGGCTTGTAGGGGTAGAAAACATTTTCCTCTCGAGGTTTTCAAGGAAATTATGGCGAGCACTATTCTCCAGGTCCTTGGTGTCCGGATACTTTGTGATTTTCTCGATCTTTCGAGGTCTACTTTTGTTTTCCTTTACCCTTTCCTTTAGTCTTAGTGCGACCTCCAAAGAGAATTCCATGAACTCATCTGTAATGTCTTGCATGTAATTTTTAAGTTGTTTGATCCTTTCTTCTTGATCATAGATGAAATTCATCACAATGTGCTCAAATTCTTCTTGTCATGATGGCTCGGTGGGTAGTTGACTCATTTCGTTGGTTATTAACCGGAATATGTATTTTCTACTTCCTATTAAGAAGATTGAATCCTTTATAAGTGTATCCACTTTACGTTCCATGATTTTGAGTAATTGCTCGACGTTGGGGTTTTCGTAATTGAAGCTCACTTCTTCTGAGGTGAGGGTATCATTCCACCCTTCATTCTCATATTGGGCTAGCTTTTTAATAGTATCCCAAGCTTTGTCTAGCCTTAGTTATCTAAGCCTCCCGCCTGCTGCATTGTTAATTCCCTCTTGAGTGGTGCAGTTGACATAATCATGCAAGATTTGGACTTGGAGCCAAAGGTCGATGCCATGATGAGGGACTTTTTGGAGTAAGTCCTTGAAACGAGTCCATGCTTCGGATAAAGATTCTCTATGATGTTGTTGGAACATCAAGATATCGTTGCGAAGTTTTTCGGTCCTTCCTGGTGGAAAGAATTGAGCAAGGAATTGGGTAGTAAGATCCTCCCATGTGGAGATGGATCCTGCTGGAAGGCGTTCAAGCCAATTTCTAGCTTGATCGCGTAGGGAAAATTGAAATAAACACAGGCGCGTTCTTTCCTATTTTCACCGTCAAGGTCAAGTGAGTCCACAAGCTTAAGGAAGTCCTTGAGGTGTTGATTTGGATCCTCGGACCGAAGTCCGTAGAATGAGCATCCGTTTTGCACCAAACAGAAGGTGTCGGATCGAAGAGGTACCATGTTGTTCCTTACGGGGAGCTCGATGGTATTCTTATAGCCCTCGTGGCTTGGTTTGGAGTAGTCTCCTAAGGTACTGATAGGATTCTCCTCTCCCATGGTGGTTGACGAGAATGGGTTATAAAACAATTAACACGAAGAAAAGATAGACTACAAGAAAACGAATGTGCGGGAATTAAATCTTACTTGAAAGAATTTAAGCAAGTAGAACTAAGCTAAACCATGATCAAAACCTAACTATTCCCAAGGCGGCGACGCCAAAAACTTGATGTGCAGTTGTTGTAGGACTTCTACACGAGAAGTTTTACAACTCCCTAGGCAGTGCACCTAATCGTTGTAGTGTAGTATGGGCAAGACTCGGGGTTGTTTATCGTTCACTCAAGGAATAGGTTAGGATGGCTTGATTACGATCTAACATAATTCTAGAGGTTGAGGGAAGATTCTTTTTGTGTTTTTGCATTTTATGAAAGCAGGTAAAATCATATATTTAAGAGAGTGGTTTGGTTTTAGCTATTAAACTAAATATTAATCTAAACTAATGGTGATAACAATAAGATAAAAGATTGTGTCTATTTAATCATGTATTACTCTCTAGATTGCTTCTCCTAGTGTTGTTGCCTTGTCACACTTGTGATGATCTATGTAACTATTTCCTAAAGCATGAACGAATTACACGAACCCGCCGTCTACTTAGTATGCCACTAGAGCAATGCACATGCAAGGTAGTATGAAGACTATTACACACCCCCTAGGAGTTTACTAAGTGCATGTGAAATATATTAAGAGTGGATCAACCATATTAGGGGCAAGGTAGTATGAAGACTGTTACCCGATGATATCCTTTCTACACAATCACGTTTCTCTAGACATATCAACAGCGATACAGATAAAAGCTGGTTTTCTAAGACCTAACATGCACATCCATCACAAGAAGCAACACCACTAAGATCTACATTCTAGGTTTTATACAATCATAAATAAACACAATAGGAGGTTTAGCCAAGCATGTTAAGAATAAAGCAAGAACAATAAATCACACAACACATAGACATATTGAATGATTAAGTAAACCTTACTTGATTAAAACATGAATTGGAAGAAGTACAATAGGGTTTTTAGGCCCTAAAATCGTCTCCTACAGCTGCTAAACGAACTAGGGTTCGTACCCTCTTTTTATTCTAAAGTTACACACTCAAAACCCTAAATTCGGGTTTGTATATATAAGAAAAACGACTCGACGGCGTCGCATTTTAGTCGTGACGCCGTCATAAGAAGAATCTTCTAGATCTGCATTTGAGTCGGTGCGGGCTGACGCCGTCATGAATGATGTGACGCCGTCACTTGATGAGTTGTGACGGCGTCGTGTATGGCTTGTGACGCCGTCTCCAGGCTCTGTGAGTACAAATCTTCAAGAGTCTTGGTGTTGGTTTGTAATCTTGTTCGTTTCTTCTCCAAATGAGCCCAAGTCACGTGTAATTCATCCAAATGTCTTCCAAATGCGAAATACCTAAAAAGGAACGATTAAGTACCTATTTTGGGCATAAACACACGATTTTGGGGGTTAAACGACCCTAAAAAAGTGTATAAAATGACACCTCATCAAATACCCCTACACTTGTCCTCAAGCAAATGGGCTTTTTTATCTGGATAATAACAATATGAGGGGTCA
>BQNB010048671.1:0-42445 GCA_026074375.1 Tanacetum coccineum
ATAAGAAACCCCATATAGCCAAGATTAGTTAATTCATGAATCATAAGGTTAGTTGAATTTATTAAAGAGTTACTATGTTATGATTATTTGTTTAGGTACTCGTGGGAAGCAAGTGGAAGCCTAAACCGAGGATAGAGGTGAGTAACGGTTTCAACTCATGTTTTAATAGCTAAACAGGATTTTAGTATGTTTACATATGTTTGGAAATTGCCGAGGTATACCATGTTTATGTAAGACTCGGAGATAGCCGAGTAGTAATTGATATCTCATGATTCGGAAATAGCCGAGATTTAGTCACATTTATGATTAGCATCCTTTGTGGGTGACATGTTAATGGCATACATATGCCTTAGTATCCATTGTGGATAAGTGTGTTTTAGGCACTCAATATCCTTGACAGATAATGTAGCATTGGTACCATAACATCTTTAGTGGATGACATGAAGCTAGTGTGATGCGGACGCTAAAGTACCCCTTTTTGAGATTGTGCCTTATAGGTACTAAACATCCTTAGTGGATGACGTGATTATATATCACGATATGTTAATGCGACGGTTAAATATCGTCTAGTTAGTAGAAAGTGATTAGATATCACAAACATGTTAATATGACGATTAGATATCGTGTAGTTAGTTTACATTACGATATGTGATTGAACATCACTTATAACTATCAAAACGACTTCATGTCGTGCCATATGTTGAAAGCGTAAAGTGGTGAAGTGGATTAGCGTGGTACACAAAGGATGATTAAATATCATCCTTACACTAGAAATCCAATTAGAAATTGGATTAGATAGCATTTGTATGTGGATTGTACATTTTTGACCCATTTAGATAACGGACAGGTCATGATGTTTTAGAATAGCTATTCGAGATGATTGGATATCATCTATACGTTAGAAATCTAATTAATAATTGGATTTGACTTTGGGATAGTTCTTTTTAGTAGAAGATGGACATTTGCTATTTTTGAACCATTTAGATAATGGACGGGTTGACACGCTATGAAATATTACCTTGTGATGATTAGATATCATCTTAATGTTAGTAATCCAATTAGAAATTTGATTGGAGTCTATTAGTATAATGTTATGGCGATTGTATGATAATTACACGATTTGACCCATTTAGAAAATGGATAGGTTAGCGTTTAGGTAATGCTTCTCTTTAATCATAGAAACTTAGATCGGTTCTATTTAATCACTAAGTCTTTTATGGCGATTGTATGATAATTACACGATTTGACCCATTTAGAAAATGGATAGGTTAGCGTTTAGGTAATGCTTCTCTTTAATCATAGAAACTTAGATCGGTTCTATTTAATCACCAAGTCTTTTAGACTTACCGTTTCCAGTTTACATGTCTTTTGTAGGCGTGTGATACAAGGTTCGGGGCTAGAAGCGTCTAAAGTTGGAATTTGTGGGAACATGCACACTCGTGTTATAGGCGACGAGTGTCTCTTACTTTCGCTTTGATATTTAGCTTGTAAACTCCCTAAACATGTGTATTATAAGTATAGAAACAAGTCAAGTTGGTTACGTACCAAGTTTTGTGCCGTAGACATGTTTAGTAGTTTTAAAGGAGCGTTTGGCACAAATCCTAAAACACGTTTCCGCTCATGTTAAAAGTTTGTAAAGCTCCAGATATGTTTATTTATGTATATGTAGTATTTTTGCAAAGTTTCATGGCATTTCGATAAAGGCTCATAGGGTTTCCGAAAATGAATCGAAAAATATAGTTTTAGGGAAAAATTCAGGAAATCGGCCCCAGCCGCCGGCCAAGGGTGGCTCTGGTGGTCCTCAGCAGCCGGTCAAGGCCTAGCCGCCGGCCACTGGCCACCAACGGCATTTCTGGTTTTTTTCTGTTCTTGTTTATCACGTATAAAACAAGTCGTGGCACGTTAGAAGTCGTGCCACATAGCGTCAGAAAGCTTTTTGAGTCTACTTTAATTTATAATTATTTCCAGAGTTTGATTCTTAATAGAATTTTAAAAATGTTGCCATGGAAGTGTCAAGGGTCAATATCGGGGTTTCTCGTTCATTTGAAAAAAATAAAAAAATTTACTCGAGTTTGGGCGTTTTAGTTAATTTGGAACAGAATGAGCATATTTTAAGAGTAGATTTGTTTGTATACTAACATATTTGACGCACAAGATCATAAGAGACTTAAGCTTAAGTTTTTGAAGAAAAGTAAACTTTGTTTGCCTCACAAATCTTATTAAAGCTCTAAGAAGAAGAGAAAAACTCTCGGTAGATCTTAAAACCAAAAGCTACTTCTAGTCGCTATAGTAGCCTGCTTGGATATATAAGCTTCACTTTATAGTTTCATTTACGATTTTAGTTACACCACCTACAACTTAAGCGACAATCATACAATATATCAGATTATTATCTTAAAACTTGAATCTTCACTTTTTCATTATCTTGGTAGGCTAGTAACAAATGAGTTTTTGATAAATTACAATAACTTATTTTTCTTTAGATTAAAATTATTCATCCTACTGTTTCTATGATGTTAGAACTCTTTGTATCAATAAATAAATTTGGTGTTCAGGGCTCAACCTTATATATAGATACATTGTGATTGGTTTTATGGGTAACTAGAGTTGCTAGATTTTGACATGGTTTTGAAGTTGTATATTTATTAATATACATTGATGATATTGTACTGACAGCTTTATCTACATATTTACTTTACCATACTACCTCTTCTCTGCATAAGGAATTCATATAACTGATTTGGGAGCTCTTAATTATTTTTTGAATATTTTAGTTACTTGTGACTCTATAGGCATGATTTCTTCTCAAAAGAAGTATGCAATGGAGCTTCTGGATCAGGCACATATGGCTTCATGCAATCATACTCGGACCCCGTTTTGACACAGAATCTAAGCTTGGTGTTGACGGGGATCTTGTATTATCGATCATACCTTATATCGCAGTCTTGCAGGTTGTTTACAATATCTGACATTTACCTGTCCTTGTATTTCTTATGTTGTACAATAGTTTTATCTCTATATGCATGATCATCGAGAGTCTCATTTTTCGGCTCTTAAGCGGATTCTTCGATATGTTCATGGTATGTTAGACTGTGGACTTCAACTATATGCATCATCAACTGGCTCTCTTGTGGCTTATTTTGATGTCGATTGTGTTAGTTTCCCTACTACTTGGTGTTCTACTTCAGGTTATTGTGTGTTCTTAAGGGATAATTTACTCTTATGGTCATCCAAGCAGCAACACACACTCTATAAATCTAGTGGTAAGGCTGAGTAGCAGGGCGTTGCTAATGAAGTGATTGAAACTGCATGGCTTCGTAGTCATCTTCGTGAACCTCATACGTCACTGATTTATGTCTCTCTTGTTTATTGTGACAATGTTAGTTCTATTTATTTGACCACCAATCATGTTCAGCTTCAGTGGAAAAAACACATTGAGATTAAAATACATTTTTTTCGTGATATGGTTGCTCATAGTTGGGTTTGTGTTCTTCATGTGCTATCGTGTTACCAATATGTTGATATCTTCACCATGGGCTTATCGTATGCTTTATTTGTAGAGTTTCATACCGGTTTGTGCGTTCGTTCCTCTCCCACTCAAACTGCGAAGACACAGTTTATTAGTCATTATGGGCTTTGTTAAGTTTGTTAAGCCTTGCCCACATATATTTGTCTCTACAATAGTCCAAAGTGATTATATATTGTAATTGTAAGTCAATGAATGAACAAAGCCAATTATATTTCTAATAAGATATGATTCATTTGGAAAGGTATGTCTATAAGAGGTGAGATCCCTATAAAACACATAATTTTTAAAGAACAATTTGGTGAATCCTAGCCATCCATTTTTTATTAAACAAAAAAACCCGTAAATCGCAAACGGTAAATCGCAAACTACAAAATATGCACCATCGCGACGAGAATAATTCTATCTTTCAGTAGACGGGCACTTTGATATATTTTCGGCGATTTTTTAGTGTCGAAAGTTTCGGCCAGAAAAATCACACATGATTTGTAAAATCACTTGTGATTTTTTTTACAGCATAAATAAATAACTTTTATTATTAGTATTTACAACGAGCAACAAGCTGTGCTGCTAGCTCTTTTTAATTGCAAAGCTACTTCTTTTGAAAACAACATTTTTCTATCTACGTGTCATAAATCTACTGTTCATAACCCGTTTGACTCTGTTGAGTAGTTTACCGCCTCAGGATAGAGGTGTACAAAACCGGTTTTAAAAAAAAATCGAACCGGTTTTAGTCAACCGGTTCGTAAACCGGTTTTGGCCAAAACCGATTCGGTTTTAAACCGGTTTTCCCATTCAAAATCTTGAACCGATACGAATCGGTTCAAACCGGTTCGGTAAACCGGTTTGAGTAATGAATTTTTTTTCCAATGGGTGAGTGATGAATTTCAGTGTATTCAATTTCATGAAAACAATGAACGGTCATGTGGTCAAGTTGAAGATAGTTTTTGTCACTCCTATTTCATATGTATTTGAGGTTTATGGTCTACTGTATTACATTGAATTATGCATTCATAGTTTTCTTTATAATAAAAGTAGTGTTTTATATGCTTAGGGATATAAAGGAGATATAAATATGCTGGGAAAATGCGAACAGGTATGCATTTGGTTATTAAATGACATCTAGTATTAAATGTATGAAATATAGTTATTAAATATGACATGTACTTTAGTACTTCTTTAGTTTCTTAGCCTGCAGTTGGTTAGAAAAGGAATACAACAAACGTGGGCCATTTCATATTTCAATGACACAATGTCATTATGAATCTGAAAATCACATGTCACATATTAAATATGACATGTACCCTTTAATACTTTTTTAGTTTCTTAACCTTTCTAAAAAAAACCGGTTCATAAACCGGTTCGGTTCAAACCTGGTTTCAAATCGGTGGTATTTAAAAAACATGAACCGGTTCATAAACGACGGTTCAGTTTGGGTCAAACCGGTTTTCAAAAAACCGATTTTGGTTTTTTTTTTCCCGGTTCGGTTCATAAACCGGTTTTTTTGCCCACCTCTACCTCAGGTTCAAGGAAAATAAAATTATCAAACGTGACACGTATAATTTCATAAATCACATGTGATTTACCAACATCACATGTGATTTTTACAGTAATGACGAGAATATTTTTATCTTTCACTAGACGGTCATTTTCATATACTTTCGACGATTTTTTAGTGTTGCAATTTTCGCCAAAAGATTACACGTGATTTATAAAATCACTTGTGATTTGTTGTATTAAAATTCACGTTTGATTTCATAAAGCGCATGTGATTTCACAAATTCACATGTAATTTTTAAAGTAATAAACCACGTGTGATTTCATAAATTCTAAATCGCATGTGATTTCACAAATTTACGTGTAATTTTTAAAGTAATAAATCACTTTTGATTCTGTTCAAAAAAATCATATTTGATTTTTTAAATCACATGTGATTTTTCTGGACGGAAATTTAAGAAACAAAAGTTCATAGAAAGTATATGAAAGTGCCCGTCTAAAGAAAGATAATTTAATTCTCGTCGTGATGGTATAATTAATTTTGCGTAATGATTAGCGGTTTGCGAGATATTTTAATTTTAAAAAATAGGATGAAAGTAGGTTTTTTTGTTGATAGAAATAATGCCTAAAAACATTATTGATATTTTTCGACTTCTCTACGTTTTGATAATCACAAAATGTAGAAATGCTCTATGTAAAATTAAACGTAAACAAGTAATTAGTCGTAAATTTTCATTTTGAAAATTAATCCCTTAAAGGTATAAATAAATAAATGCTTAATTTATTTGTGATAAAAGGAATGTTTATTTTTCCTAAACCTTACATTCTTATAAAATGTAACAAACATTTTTAAAATTTATACAAAACATTTTTGGTATTTATAAAAAATGTTTTATCCAAGATAAATATTTTGAATTCAAATTTTCTATCGAAAAATGTATAAAATTGATCCAGGACACATCTCCCTTGGAAAAGACAAAAATGAGAGCGTCCTGCTATGGGCGGCCCCCTTATAAGTAGGGCGGCCCCCTTAGTAATAAGGGGGCCGACCATAGAGCTAGGGGGCATGTAAAACAGCTCCTGCTTATAATTAGTGGATTGTTCCCCACATATTTTTCACCTTTTGCACTCATTTTCTGTTCTAAATCAGTTTATACATCTCCTCAATCCTTTGATCATTTAATCTTAAGTATTTGTTTTCAAGTGATTCAAACTTAGATCCTCAAGTGTAAGAGAAGAATACTTCTAGTCATCAAGTCAAGAAGTATTACACCTTAGTTGGTGTTCACGTAACATAGTTACTATTGTGTTGTATCTTGTAATTCATTTATATCTCTTGTGATTGTGTGTAATAGTTAGATCGGGTTGATCGTGTTAGTGTTTAGGTGAAGTGATATCTCGTTAGGGTGGTTAGTATTTTAGGCCTCAAAATACAAGTGTGTGGTAGATTGGTTGTAGCTAAGATTAGGACTCGACATTTGGCTTAGTGTCAGAAATTGGTGTAAGCTACTTGTGTACGATTTTCTCCGCCCAAAGGGAGCTTGTTGACATAGTGAAGAGAACTCTCGAGTTGGGTACGCTAGGAGTGGAGTAGGGCGAAGAGGAGCTTCGTTAACGAACCACTCTAAATCCGTGTGTTGTGGTTTGATCTTTCTAACTCTTATCATATTGTGTCATTTATTTACTTAACTGGATTGTTCATATTGTGTATACATTGAGATCACATAAGCTCGAATCTAACTTTTTATACACAAACCTTACATTAATTTAAAAAGTGGTAAACTATTCAACCCCCCCCCCCCATTCTAGTTTCCACAATTGGTATCAGAAGCCACGTCAAACAAGATTTTTAAAATAAACTGTATTTTAAAACTTGAATCGGTCTATGGAATCGTAAAAATATTTAGAAGGGCATTCTATGCAAAGACCACCACTATTGAAAGTGATGGGTTTATTTATTGGAAAAATAGATTCGAAACTTATGTGAAATCAAAAGATCTAGATCTTTGGCATGTTATTATCTATGTTGATTTCCCCCTATACAAGATAATCCCGAAACTAAAAAGGATGAAATTATACCATTTGACAAACAAAGCGATGATCTTAATAAGAAACTTGCTAAAAATAATGAAGCTAAAATGGTTATTTATAATGCTTTGCCACGTAAAGAATACGAAAGAATTTTTATGTGTAAAACCGCAAAAGAAATTTGGGATACTTTATTAATCACTCACCAAGGTAATAGTCAAGTCAAGGATAACAAAATAGATCTCCTTGTTCAACAATATGAACAATTTACGATTCTCAAAGAAGAATCGATAGATAATGCTTTTGCTAGGTTTAACACTATCATTACTAGTCTAAAAGCACTTGATGAAGGTTTTTCTAGCAAGAACTATGTTAGGAAATTTATTAGGGCGCTTCATCCCAAATGGCGCGCAAAAGTCATGGCTATTGAAGAATTGATGTGCTGTCGTGTAGGGTCAATTATTTGATTATCAAGTTTTACATTTATATTTAGCCGACAAACCTAAAACAACACTTTAACGAGTAGTGTACCCGGTCAAGATGGAGTTCGCGGTAAGTAGGGTGTCGAACACTAAGAGTGGAAATTTAATCCTATATTCTATCAGTATTTTAATTAGTCTATTTACTGGTTAAACCTATGCTATGTACGTTGTCTAATGAAATGGGGGATTCAGCCTGAGAGACTGGCACAGGTTTGGTGGAAACAAATACCAATTCAATACACAATAAACACAAAAGATGAAGATTAGAAGATAGAAAAGCAGTACAAATCAAATGATATAAAACTGCATTAGCCATATTAAATCCGGTTCAATGCTGGTTTGTTTGTTTTAGTGTAATGATTTACTTATCTCGAAGTGGCATATCATTCTTAAGACTTAGGCGGGACATCATCCTAAGACCTAGACACAATTAATCATGTCACAATTAATGCATCCGCATAAAGCATCCTTTAGTTTAATTATAATCTATCTTAGAGAATTAAAGCAGTGGTGATCCTGTTAAAACTCTAGCCCAACGGGACTTTACCCACTTATTGTTTGAAGGTGTTTTATATACTGGTAGTCCACTATTCCAATCTTTATCAGTTAATTAAGAGCATGATTGCTGAAACATAAACGGGTCACCTACCGGTCCAACTAAGCTCATAATCAAAAGATAAAGACAGAACGTTATTTGTGATCCTATTGGTCCAGTAATATAAGACACGATATGGAGAGCTATCCCAGTATCTAGATTACTTGGTCTGTAACACTAGACCCAGTTAAATGATAGGTCGCATATTCAAACACATAAACAAGTATGAGGTGATAAACATAATTAAACAATCAACGATAAATTAAGAAATCGATTTTAAAACAAACCAAACATTGAACTTTCATTAAGATGGCTAATACCCGAGGGTATTAGCCCACAACCATTGTAATTATACAAGCGTAATTAAACAATTGAAATCGAACGATTAAGAGAGTAAAAATTACACAATGTCTTCTATGGAGTCGTGATCAATACTTGACCTTTATGGCTGATCTTCTCTTCTAAAATTCGTCTCTGATGAGTATATTATAAAGAATATGATATTGCACACTGAAAACTCGTTTTTGAGTCTTCTATTTATAGTTGCTGAAAAATACTTGATACGCCTAGATAGGTCGATACGGCGTATTGGGCTGGATTCCTTCGAGTGCGCGCTACGTTCGTAATAAATCTTTGATATCATTCCTAATTTACTTGATTTACTGTATCTTCGAATAGTTATCTTCATGGATACGCCGTATTAGGAATTAGTCAAACGCGTTTTCTTGTGAAGTCTTGGCGCTGATACGCCGTATCTCTTTAGTTGGATACGGCGTATTGGTGAATTTTCAGAAATCTTTAAATGTCTTCATTTTAGCTCCAATTTATGCGCCTTTTAGCTTATCTTCATAAAACACTCCTGAATTACTGCATTTATCAACTTTAAAGCGATTAAGTATCAAATAATGCAATAATTATATAAAAGTAGGCAAAATAGATGGGATAAATGATATAATTAAGTGACGTTATTTGATGTCATTAAATATCCCCCCACTTGAATCCTACTTGTCCTCAAGTAGACTTTAGAAAAAAGTTTAGCTTATGAAAATGTGTCCCGAACCGTAGTTAAGGATTTTCCGTTTAAGCATCAATTTGTCCTAATCACCTGTACATAACCAAGCTCCTCACGAAATATAGAAATGAAGATACTCAAATCACTCAACTAATTTAGGGTGCAACATTTAAGTAGTACGCTCAATTGGTCGATCGTGATTAGTTTGGTATCATAAGCTTGGCAATGATACACATCTCCACCGCTAAAGCTAAGGAAGAACAAGTCAAAAGCTAAATTAGGTTAAGAAGGCTTACGGTCGATCATTCAACAGTCTTTCACCATAAGTACCACACCAACAAAGCAGTTGTATTATATATACACAGTTGTAACGACAGAATAGACATATACAATCTGAACACATCCCTGTTCGTGTTTAACCAGCAGTTAGGATGAAGAATGATATAGGGTAGGGACCTTTTAACTTTCACCAAAAGTCGTCATCCAACAAGGCAAATGAGACATGCATACATGGCCGTAACGACGGAATAGACATGCATGCTCGAACAAGTCCTCGTTCGAGTAGACACTAAGGTTAGTTGCCTGGAAAAGGAAGTAAAATGGTTGTTAAATAAAATTCACAAAACAAATAGATTAAGCTAACAAATAAGGTGCGGTTGCTAGTAACTTTCCTCCGACCGTTCCATGACAAAGGCTCGAATATATAGACAGACGCCTCGATCACAGAAATGACAAAGACAACCAAAGTTGACGTTCCCATAACGGTCAACTTCTCTTACATCCCGCTCTTTACATACTTTAACACAAGTGGTGATATCGGCCACTTTTTACAAAACTTAACATCGTTGATTTCTGTAACGTATCAACGAATAATCGATCATTCTAAGTGATTCCTTCGGTATAAACTTCTTTTTGAAACGACTATTTTTCTTCCTCCCCTTTTTTTTTTTTTGCTTTTTCTCTTTTTCTATTTTTTTTAAAATACATAATAAACCCCGGTTTGATTCCACCGTCTTCACTTTCATAATTTATCTGGACAATATTTTCCTTGTAGTACTTCTTCATTGGACATGATTCATAATAGCTAAAAGTAGCAAAACTTACGAGCTACATATTTTCCCATTGCATTGTGCAATTTCCCTACCATTACAGAGATAGAAAATTTTCACTTTGACACGGGAAATACAAGACTTTACACGAAAGCAACTAGAAACATAGAGAAATAGGCTTAATCTACACGGTAGGCTAAGGTGCAAAAGTGTAACAAAACATATAATATGGTGTACAAAAAGAAAGGAATGGCTTAACAGGTTGTTCTAGGGGATTTTACTCTAAAAATGAGAGTATTCAAGGGTTACACATGAGTTAACTAACCAATGAAGTTAGTTATTTTTACGACATGTAGGCTATTTGGTTTAATCCTAAAAATTTATCAGTTGAACATGTTCTTCCTTCTAAATCTATAGTACAAATCATGGCGGTCTCGAGTGATATACCATGCCAAGTTTTAAAGTCCACTACATCACCGGCACACTCATAAATTTGTAATTTAGTAGACAGTTGGAAACGGAATAGGCTTAATTCTCACAATATGTATCAAGGGTTATAGTGCGCTAAGTAATGTAACTAGAGATTTTTACAAAAGTCATGTTGATTTTTTTTAAAAATTTTGACCATTTTTAAGCACTTTGCATGTTATTTTGTAAAAAAGAAGACAAATACGTTCTAATTCTCCATCCCCTCACTTAAATTATGTAACTTACTCGTTGTATAGATAAAACAATTAAATAATAAGGGAAAATAAAATTAGAACGAAAAACTCCCTGATGTTTTGCTCGTGATAATTCTCCATGATGAGTTTTTGAGCAAAAAGTGTGTTGACTAGGGCTTCAGAATGCCCGGATGAGTCCAACATAAGTCTTTTTCAACATATACCATATCATAGTTTCAGCAAGGTTCGGTATAAAAGATTAGAAGACAAGTGCAAATTCTATCTCGCTACAATGGTACAAGAAAACAATTAAACACACAACTGTACAGGGGTCAGTATGCCGTATCCCAAACCCCAGGATACGCCGTATTGTTCCTGTAGAAATAATTAAATTACTGGAAATTAAATAATTAAGTTTTAAAAATGATAACGTCTAGACATACATACGTCGTATCCAGAGGGGTTCGATACACCGTATGTAATGTCTGGGAAGATAGACTCGTGCATATAATTAAGATTCAAACAAATAAATGCGACAAACAATTAAAATGATCGGGTTGTCTCCTGGGAAGCACTTTTGTTTTAGTCGGTCTTTAAGTTCGACCTTTTTCTTTACTTCATTCATCGTCAGGTGTCGTCACGACCCATCCATCGTCGATGAGACGTAAAAGTTCTTGATAAGCATCGAGGCTATCCTTTAAATGGTTGAGGTATTCGGACTCTTTTATGGTAATGTACTCCTCGTCATCATTGAATGAGTATTTCATCATCTTGAATCTCCTAACTTTGCAGTTTGATGGTTCAGGAATTCGATTATCATTTTGATTTTCTTGAGTACAATTGATGTTGCTTGCTTCATAATCTCTTCCAAATATACGGTTAGTATCAAGATAAGGATTACTGACCCATTCAGTCTTCATATTCGCATATGGTCCTCGTCCAAAATTTTCCATACGAGTAAATAGAGCGATCTCGTGAGCGTTCACTTTCCACCAACACTCTTGTAGTTTTACTAGTACTTCACATTCCAGCTCGTGGAAGTTTTCAAAACAACATTTCAACCATCTACAGAATTTTGTCACCCCCGGAGTCGCATCTCCCCATGATCCTTCTATTTTAGCCTTAAGTGCTAAGGTTTCATCCTTCAGTTTCCCATCAGCAAGTTCATCGTACCACCTGTGATCCTGGAAATAGGTCATTCTTCCTACTCGAACCATTCCTGGCAGTTCCCCACCATTACAGAATCCATCAATATCAGAAGTGCACGTGGGCCACTTAGTTTTTCCATTCTTAAAGTGGTATGGTTCACATATGTGATCATATAGTTGGTATGGTACCCCTTTTTTCGACCACGGTTCATCAGTACCCTTTGCTTCATCATTATTCAACTCTTGTTCATATTCATTATAAGTTTTGAGGTCTTGGATATCATAAGTGAATAGATTAATGTCAAATTTCAGAAGGCAATTAAATTCGTTGAACGCCTCATACAAGGGTGTCTCAAAGTCAAACAGATTTCCCTCTATCATGAAGATTTTGGGAGCATTGTTAGTTTCGTTTGGGTCATCCTCTTCCTCAATATCTTCATCATCATTGTGGTCAGAAAGATGGTGGAATTTTCGAATGAACTTCTCGATCATGCTGTCCCAAGTAGTGATCGAGCCTATACACTCCTTGGTAAACCATTCATATGCAGCTCCAGTTAGTGAAACAGGGAAAATACTAAGCCAGAATTGGTCTTGAGTCAACCCGTTAATTTTGATTGGCCCAACAACATCGAGAAATTTATTGATGTGTTCGTATGCATTTTCCCCTGGTTTTCCATTAAAAGCATCATTATGTATCTTTTCTAAGAATGTCCCTTGTATTTTGGCGAAGCATTTCTCGACCATTCTTCCCTCGTTGTCATTAGAGACGAAATTCTTTTGGGTAGCAGTGATGTAGTTGTTTGGTTCTGCCATGTGAGTTTCTTTATCAACTGTTTTTGCAATTTAGCACAAATAATCAGTAGGATGTGCCCTAGGGAAAGGGAACACATAAAACAGGAAATCAAAAGCAAAAAATTATTACTGTTACTGTATCAGATGACGAATACGCCGTATTTAATTAATTTGAATACGCCGTATGGGTTTGTTGAATACCAGCACACCGTACTGAGCTTACTGAATACGCCGTATTGTCTTGAAACAGATATGCTGTTTATACAGTAAAACTTAATACGACGTCCTGATCAGAAGGTTTGATACGTAGTATCCAACTGGTGGATACGGCGTATCAGGTGATCAGTCAGAACAGAATACTATTTAAAAAAAATTAAATAAGGGAATTAAAACACACAAAGCGAATAAATACAAACATACTTTAGATTACACTAAACTAAGTTAAATTAATTAATGGTTAGAAATACTAATAAGAATAAGGTTTAATTATTTCACTCCCCGGAAACGGCGCTAAAAACCTGATGTGCTGTCGTGTAGGGTCAATTATTTGATTATCAAGTTTTACATTTATATTTAGCCGACAAACCTAAAATAACACTTTAACGAGTAGTGTACTGATGTGTATAGTTATATACGTATAATATCAAAGTATAAAGAGATTTACTAAAAATCCTTGAGGACAAAGATTTAAAGTAAAAATCTACAAAAATATCACACGTTTAACCGGTAAGTGATTACCGGGGCGTTTTCCCAAAGACTTATGAAATTGAGACCCCGTTTGTTATCTGGACAATGACTTGAATTGGTTCAAACTTTTTTGATTAATTTTCTAAATCTACAATTAAAAAAAACAATTTAAGCAAGCAAGTAAAATTAACGACTAAGCAATTAAAGTAGGCCATAGATGGACTAAACAGGTCTTCTCGTAGCCTGGAATCTCTGCTTCAATGAGAAAGTCACTCAGTTTGGTTTTCTGAAGCGAGATGAGTCATGTGTATATGTCACATCAGTCAGTGGGGGTGGTTGTTGTCTTAGGTATTATTGGTCGGTATGTTATACTACTCATAGGAAAGATTTCCATGGTTTAAAAGTGTATAATTAAGACTTGTTGAGGAAATGGTTGTGCTATGAAAGATTTGGATGATCGCAATTATATATTATTAGTTATAAATATTTACAGAAGATATGACAATACGGTCTATTTTAGGACTTAGTCAGGAAGTACTTAGATAAAATTTTGAAAAGATTCAGAATAAAGAATTCTAAGAAAGGGAATCTACCCTTACATCATGGCATAAAGATTAGTAAGGATCTATATCCGAAAACATATGATGAATTGGACAAAATGAGTCGAGTCCCATATGCTTTCGGTATCTATGAGCTTCATGTATGCCAACGACGTGTACAAGGTAATTTGATGTCTCTTTCTTTTTATGTGCTTTGAGCATGGTGAGTCGACATCAGCAGAATCCTAGCGAAGGTCATTGGACATTTGTAAAGAATATTCTTAGGTATTTAAGAAATACTAAAGATAGGTTCTTGGTTTATGGTGGAGAAAAAGAACTCAGAGTAACTGGTTATTGTGATGTTGGGTTGAAACTTGATAAAGATGGATCGTCAGGTCCAGTCTAGTTAGGTATTTTACTGAATGGGGGTGCCTGGGGTGACATGGAAAGTTCAAGCAAAGATAAAATTGCAGGACTCTTACAGTGCGGAAGTATGGGTATATTGCAGCTTGTGAGGCTTCAAAGGAAGCTATCTGGATGAAGAATTTCATTGGAGATCTTGGAGTTGTTACCGCAGTGCAGTTTCAAGACCCATTAAAATATTTGTGATAATTGAGGAGTGCAGTCGCCTTAACTAAAGAACCCAATGATTACGGAAAGTCGAAGCATATTGAAAGAAAATACCATTTTGTTCGAAGTAAAGTAGAAGAAGGACACGTGATTGTGAATGACATACGATAAGTGGATATAATCAGTGATAAATTCACAAAGGGCAGTGGCTAAGTCCAAACAAGATGAACATGCTAAGAGCATAGGATTAAAAGATAAAATTG
Source organism: Tanacetum coccineum (assembly GCA_026074375.1). Classification (NCBI taxonomy): domain Eukaryota; kingdom Viridiplantae; phylum Streptophyta; class Magnoliopsida; order Asterales; family Asteraceae; genus Tanacetum; species Tanacetum coccineum. Next base: position 14,851 of record BQNB010048671.1, read on the forward strand.
AGATTTAGTTGTTAGTTTGAATTTGAAACATTATGAGGAAGAAAAGACTAAAGACGAAACTTGTCTTGTAGCTCAAGCGTCTAATGAGATATGCTTAGGAATTAATTTGGAGCCCGACGAGTGGATTAAAGATAGTGGATGCTCAAAACACATGATGGGTAACCGAAAGTTATTCCCTACATACAAAGCATACAACGGAGGTAACGTTATTTTTGGAAGTAATTTACGTGGTAACATCATAGGCAAATGTATGATTTCTCATGACTCCCTCATTATTGAAAATGTTAAGCACGTAGATAATCTAAAATTTAACTTGTTAAGTGTTGGTCAAATATGTGATAATAAGTGCAAAGTAATATTTACCGAACACGATAGCGAAATAATTAAAGACGAAAAAGTCATAGGTAGAGGAATTAGAAAAATAGGCTTATATGTGATGAAACTAGGAAATAAACCGGAAGATAATTATGTCTTGCAACCTTAGATGAAAATTCCACCTTATGGCATAGGAGATTAGGTCATGTAAATATGCAATTAATTCAATCCCTAGCGTCTAAGGAGTTAGTTAGAAATCTACCTAAGCTTAAATTCGACAGACATTTTTGTGACGCTTGCAAAATTGGAAAGCAAGCTCATGCTAGTCACAAAGCCAAAAATATAGTCTCGACAACTAGATGCTTAGAACTATTACACATGGACTTATTCGGTCCTTCCGTTATACGAAGTTATAGGAGGAAATCGTTATACCTTAGTAATTGTAGATGACTACTCTCGATTTACATGGACTAGATTTTTAGGAAATAAAATCGAAGCTTTCAAAAAATTTAAAATATTTATTAAAATGATTCAAAACAAATTAGGATGTTCCATTATGTCAATTAGAACGGATCATGGTCGGGAATTTGATAATAAAGTACAATTCGAAAACTAATGTGACTCTAATAGGATTACTCACAATTTTTTCGCTCCTCGTACTCCACAATCAAATGGGGTAGTAGAAACAAAGAATCGTACTCTACAAGAAATGAGTAGGACTATGTTAAAGGAACAATCCGTTCCACAAAATTTTTGGTGTAACGCGGTCGATACATCAACTTATATAATTAATAGAATTTCAATTAGACTTATTCTAGGAAAACCCATACGAGTTATTAAAAGGTAGAAAACCTAACCTCAACTATTTCAAAGTATTTGGAAGCAAATGCTTCATTCTTAATACAAAAGATTATCTCACCAAGTTTGACCCAAAGTCGTACGAATGTGTCTTCCTAGGATATTCGCAAAATAGTAAAGCTTATATTATTCTCCACAAACAAACAATGAGAGTCGAAGAATCCTTAAATGTGACATTCGATGAAACTCCTCCCCCGCCTAAAACATCACCTTTGGAGGATGATGACTTAGTCGAAGAAGAAGCTATTGATGTTAATTAAACAAGACCCTTAGGCAATGATGTCGAAGATAAATCTTTAGAAAGTAATGAAATCATAAATATTAAAGAATCTAAGAGTCATCCACTAGAAATTGTTATTGGTAACCTAAATCAAAGAACTCTTAGATCACAAGCTCAAGACAAAAGTAATCTATTTTGTTTCCTTTCAACCATAGAACCTAAAAATATAAATGAAGCTTTAAAAGATGAAAGTTGGGTAGTTGCTATGCAAGAAGAATTAAACCAATTTGTAGCAAACAATGTTTGAGAATTAGTCCCAAATCCTAAGAATATGACTATTATTAGAACTAAGTGGGTATACAGAAACACGCTTGATGAAAATGGTGTCGTGTCTAGAAATAAAGCTAGGCTAGTCGCTCAAGGTTATAATCAACAAGAAGAAATTGATTAATGCGAAACTTATGTACCCGTAGCTAGAGTAGAATCTATAAGAATTATATTAGCTTATGCATGCGCACTAGATTTCAAACTATTTCAAATGGATGTGAAGAGTACATTCCTTAATGGTTTATCAATGAGGAGATTTACGTGGCACAATCTCCGGGATTCATTGACTTCGCAAAACCTAATCATGTTTATAGACTCAAGAAAGCACTTTATGGACTCAAACAAGCTCCAAAAGCATGGTACGATAGGTTAAAAGCCTTCCCCATTAAACATGACTATAATATGGGAATGGTAGACAACACACTCTTTACTAAAATGAAAAATTCTAACCTCATAATTGTTTAAATATATGTCGACGACATCATATTCAGCTCAACTTGTCAAGAATTGTGTGATGATTTTGCCAAGATCATACACGATGAGTTTGAAATGAGTATGATGGGCGAACTAAACTTTTTCTTAGGATTACAAATAAAACAACTAGAAATCAATCAAAATATATAAAAGAAATGCTTAAGAAATTTAGATTAGAAGACTCTAAACCTATGAAAACTCCTATGTCTACAGAAACTTAACGCACGAAAGACGAAGAAGGTGAGTCAGTGGATAATACTAAATATAAAGGTATGATAGGTAGCTTATTATACTTAACGGCAAGTAGGCCCGATATCAAGTCTAGTGTTTACCTTTGTGCACGCTTTCAAGAGGATCCCAAAACCTCTCATCTTGAAGCGGTTAAACGTATCTTCTCATACATTAAAGGCACTACGCACTTGGGATTATGGTATCCTAAGGGGTCCGGCATAGAAACCGTAGTATATGCCGACTTTGATCATGCGGGAGATTATGTGAAACGAAAAAGCACTAGTGGTATTTGTACGTTTATGGGATGTTGTTTAACATCTTTGTTTTCGAAGAAGCAAACCGCTCTTGCTATATCCACTACCAAAGCCGAATACGTAAGCGCCGAAAAGGCATGCTAACAAGCACTATGGATGAAACAAGCTCTCGTTGACTATGGCATTCGTCTCGACGACATTCCTATAATGTGTGACAACAAAGGAGCAATAGATTTAAGCAAAAACCCCGTTTAACACTCGCGTACTAAACACATATAAATTCGTCACCATTTCCTTCACGACAATGTTCAAAAGGGAAATATCACCATCGAAAAAGTTCCGTCGGAAGACAACATCGCCGACATTCTAACTAAACCTCTTAAATGAGAGTCGTTCAATTACTTGCGTCTAGGTCTAGGAATGATGTAACAAAACGACTAGAATATTTAATGTCCATTGAAGTAATCATATTACCAAAACTGAAATTATCACATCTCATTTAAGAATCACTAAAATATGCCAAAATCATAAGTAATTTCGATTATTCCTCTCTCGATCTCGTGTCTAGGATTCTATTTTTCACAAAATCATAAAAAAAATCAAGAATTTTCTTTTTATTGTGCTTCCTATAGTCATAGGAATTGCACATTTGCGAACACTCGATTTTCACACAACTTTGATCTCCATGTTTGAAGATTATAAATACATATTTACATATATAATATAAATCCTAATATATTTTTTGAAAAACTTCTCACGACTAGGAACCCATGAAAATAATTTTCATATATATACGCTAAAAACGTTTTTCTTGCACACACATACTTATTGCCGAAATATATAATCCAATATATATTTTTCGACATTCTTGGTTGAGCAAAATTAAATCAAGGAGCGTTTGGATTATTTCTTAGGTTTTCTTTTAGTTAGAGTCGAAATAATTGTTACTCCACATTTGTTGCATTTAGACACACACTAGGACTTTAAATCTAAATCACAAGTATGAACTTTTATCGTTATGACTTGTTTATTCTTGTCTACGGAGTATAATGTTACTCACTCGTTTATTTAAACACATCACGTTCGTTCATCCAAACCTACACAAACCTAAATACCAAACTTTCCCTCACGATATGAGTCTCATGGGCATCATGATGGCTACTTTGAAAGTATTTGGGAATCACATAGCGAGAATGAAAGCATGAGAAGTACCTAGGTCTTAAATAATGTAGTTACAAGTAATTTCTTATGTTGTAAACATTAGCAATATTGTTTTATGAAGTACAAATTGTAGGAGTATTAGAACTATTAGCTATTATCTCGCTAAATATGCACTTCATGTAGAACTCATCATAATTAGTTATGATAGTTTCTTTGCATAAGATATAACTTTGCTTGCTAAGTGTTCATGTAAATTAGTTTTGATTGCTATAAAAATAGGACTTGCTGCAAATTGAACCCCAAAAAAAAATCATTTCCCTCATGAATTTTTGCCAAAACTCAAAATTTGGGCAGTCTGGAAAACGTCAGACCGGAGGCCCCCTTAGCTCATAAGGGCGACCCCCTTATTGATAAGGGGGGACAACTATATACTTAAGGAGGCCAGCCTACCTGATCACGAATTTTACTATTTCTTTCTGCTTCTTGACCCTCTTTTACCTAGACCCAGCAATTATTTCCCAGAACTCACAAACATTCCTTTGATTTGTATTCTAACAATGTCCATCTATCCTTAACTATCTCATCCTCCTAGTATAAATTAGTCCCCATCTTCATCACCCTCATCACACTCATCTTATCATCTCCAATGTCATCCCCTAAAAACTCCCTATCTAAACTCTCCAAGAAACCTAAAATTTCTGTAAGACCCGTATGGAGAAAGAAGTTAAACTATTGTAACTCATCTAATGTGGATGATGTTAACACACCCACACCAATGCCTAAATCACCATCTCCTTGCAATGAACCTTTAAAAGAAAACTCTCCCATAGCAACCTCTAACCATGCTTCACCTCAAACTCACTCACCTCCAATCATTGATCCCTATGTTAATGTTGTCTTGCAACCAAATCAAAACCATAATAAAACTCAACCTTAACTACCTCTTTCTCTAACTAGAGAAATGCTCATTGATGACATAAATCAACTTCAAGATTTATCAAACCTTCTAGCAATGCATCTCTTAAATCATACCACCAATCCAACACCACCCACATAAATCTTGCCTCACACCATCACTTTCGACCAAGTTGAACATCATGTCAGCTATTGCCCATGTTGTTGCTACAACCAAGCTCAATTCTTGGCCATAAGAGAAGATCTCAATTGGGTTGAATTTCTTCTCACACGACCTCAACCACCACTACAAATTCAAAGGGACTATCCACCAACAACCACTTCTGCACCAAACTCTCCACCAACAATAAACTAGGCATGTTATATGCTTAGTATTTTCTCACTTTCAAATAAATGATTAACCCATCATTTTGCAAGCAAGTCCTGTGGCATTCTAGGAAAATTATGACTTTTGTAGCTTTTATTTATGTATGATGTATTAATTATGCTTCAAGCATAATATTTAGACTTACGATATGCATGTTGTAATATTATGTTTTATGCATAATATTTTATGTTTTATGAATGCACTTATGTTCCTCCTAGTAGTTAATTATGTTTGTAATGGTTGACTCCTATCCATATAGTTAAGCTTTGTTAATTGTTAAGCATTGTACATACTTGAATATTTTTCCTTTGTCTTTGCTATATTTTAAAAATATTGGCCTTGTTCCTCTAACTTGTTTTTGTAGCAAAGTTACCATAGCTCAATTCCTTGGTGTCCTCAAACGAGGGGGAGCACACATTAAGGGGAGCGTTTCTTCCATCGGATTCTCATTGATTTATCAACGAAGGCCTTTTTGATTCTACAAAACGGGGGAGAAATGAAATAAAACTCACTAAATACTTGTTTAAAAAATAATTTTACATTTAATGAGTTTAGATTTTGTAATCATCAAAAGGGGGAGATTGTTGATAAAAATAATGCCTAAAAATGTTATTGATATTTTTCGACTTCTCTACGTTTTGATAATCACAAAATGTAAAAATGCTCTATGTAAAATTAAACGTAAACAAGTAATTAGTCGTAAAATTTCATTTCAAAAATTAATCACTTAAATGTATGAATAAATAAATGCTTAATTTATTTGTGATCAAAGAAATGTTTATTTTTCCTAAGCCTTACATTCTTATAAAATGTAACAAACATTTTTGTTATTTACAAGAAATGTTTTATTCAAAATAAATATTTTGAATTCAAATTTTCTACCTAAAAATGTATAAAACTGATCTAGAAAACACCTCCCCTGGAAAAGACAAAAATGGGAGCGTCCTGCTATGGGCGGCTCCCTTATATGTAGAGGCGGCCCCCTTAGTGATAAGGGGGCCGGCCATGGAGCTAAGGGGGCCGACCATGTAAAACGGCTCCCAGCTCTGCCTATAAATAGTGGAATGTTTCCCATATATTTTTTACCTTTTGCACTCATTTTTTTTCTGTTCTAAATCAGTTTATACATCTTCTACAATTCTTTGATCATTTAATCTTAAGTATTTGTTTCCAAGTGATTCAAGCTTAGATCCTCAAGTGCAAGAGAAGAATACTTCTAGTCATCAAGTCAAGAAGTATTATAGCTTTGTTGGTGTTCACGTAACATAGTTACAATTGTGTTGTATCTTGTAATTCATTTGTATCTCTTGTGATTGTGTGTAATAGTTACATCGGGTTAATCGTGTTAGTGTTTAGGTAAAGTGATATCTCGTTAGTGTGGTTAGTATTTTAGGCCTCAAAATACAAGTGTGTAGTAGATTGGTTCTAGCTAAGATTAAGATTCAACATTTGGCTTAGTGTCAGAAGTTGGTGTAAGCTACTTGTGTATAGTTTTCTCCGCCTAAAGGGAGCTTGTTGACATAGTGAAGAGAACTCTCGAGTTGGGTACTCGAGGAGTGGAGTAGGGCGAAGAGGAGCTTTGTTACCGAACCACTATAAATCCATGTGTTGTGATTTGATCTTTCTAACTTTTATCTCTTGTCTTACATGTTTACATTATAAATTGTTGTCATTTATTTACATAACTAGATTATTCATATTGTGTATACATTGAGATCACATAAGCTCAAATCTAACTTTTTATACACAAACCTTACATTAATTGAAAAAGCGATAAATTATTCAACCCCTTCTAGTTTCTACATTTTTAATTAAACTAAAATGATAATTAATCAAAAGCATTTGATTGAAATAGAATGGATGGTTGAGATCAAGTGGTTATACAGAACTTTTGTCATGTTTATAATTTAAAACTAAGGACTGTGATATCTTTTGATATTTAATTATTTCTTTTATTGTATTTTTCCCCTCTAAATAGTACTCAACCAAATTAACAGATACAGTTGAAGAACTTGGCTGAAGAAATGCAAGCAGTAAGTTAAGGTCTTGAAAAGGTTGAGCAGGAACTCCCTACTTCGGAGAATAATAGTGCTATATCCACTGGCTTTCAAAAGGTAAATTATTGGTTCAAATAAAGAACTCACAAATTAGGCGAATAACATATGGTATGATAAATTGATAACCAATGAATGTGTTCTTCGATAAAACACTTTCAGGCCTAGAGCCTCAGATAATATGTATGATATATGGATGTGTATTTTCAATGCAGAAAATGGTGAATTTGTTAGATTTATATACAAATAGTTATGCTCATTTTACGACATCATATTAATTGTTCGCACTTACATATTAATGTTTTATCACATGTGATACATTAAGCGGGTTTGACTATAAATAATCTTCTTTTTCTTTAACATCTATGAATAAGCTCTATTGATTTAGATGCTTAAAAATTATATGTGATGTACAGTTGAAAATATAAAGATGTGTATTTTCAATGCAAAAAGCGATGAATCAATTGGAGGTTTTCACAAAAATATATGTTCATTTTACGACATTATGTTGAGTGTTCAAACTTATAGAATATATTGAAGGTTTATTGTTTCCTTGATAATTCCCACAAAACATACGACATATATAGTTTATAAAGATAAGGCTTGAGCCCAAGATCAATCCTACTGTAACACCCCTAGTTTTACAATATAGCAGCAGAAGCTAATCTGGGGTATTACATCATAGTACAACAGTCACAATCATAGAAAATGACTCAAAAGAGACATTTTTAAAAGATACGTTATCATTCATTAAAAAAACTCAAAGAGTATTAACACAACTCAGTCTCCCAAAAACTAGATAACATAACAAGCGAATAAAAACAAGTTTAGCCAACCTTCAACTCCAGCCAACTACCCTGCCAAACAAAGCACAAATACCTGGATCATAAAACATTCATAAAAATGTCAACACAAAGGTTTAGTGAAATTACAAAGGTATGAAAAGTAATCGTATTAATACAAGTCATCAGAGTAAAAAATGATACAGCACAATTAATAAAGAAAACAATATTAACAGTGATTCACTTATTGTATCTAAGCTCAATGCATTAAACAAACTGACTGTTGTAAATAAAATCCAAAATGATGGAATATATATATAAAATAATGGCCCCCGTTGTAGTGTTCATTATTGTATCTAAGCCCATGGCATTCAAACTGATTGGTGTATATATATCCAAAATGATGTGATATATATATGAAGATAATGGCCCCCGGTGTAGGTAATTGCCATATACCTATGAAAAGTGATTAATAGTCCATGATAATGAGGGTCTTTTGGCATAAAGTGATTTAGATTACAAGCAATAATATGATAGCATATATTTAGAAAACACTTGTATTCATAGTTTATAGCATGTATCCCCCTCACGAGTTTATGAAAAGATTCAAGAGATTTAATAGTGAGGCTCTGAACTCACTAAGTCTTTGAAAAGTAATCACATTGTTATAAGATAAACGAGTATGTAAAAGAGTTTGTAAACAAGCATGTATCCCCCTCGCGGGTTTATAAAACATGTAAATAAGTAAAGGCGAGGTTATGAACTTCACCTGATAGGTAGTTGTAATAAATATTCCAAAATGAAAGCTGATGACCTTATCGCAATCTTAACAGGGAAGGTTGATATAGCAAAATGATAGTAAACAGCCACGTCACGCAACCTGAGTAAATATGTCAAGTCTTAGGAAGATTGTACTCTAGAACTTTGGTTCTAAGAGTTTAATATTGTTATGAGTTTGATTGGAGATTTTGGAATTATTGTATCACCGTTCGGGCCATCATATTTCAGAAGTCATTTAGTAAACGTTTGAGGAGCTAGGGCACTTTAAATCGTAAACCCAACAACTCAGTCAGAACGTAATACCAAGATGAAACCCCTTAATATGAAGCTCCCTAGTATTGTGGTACGATATAGATTCGGGACAGGATTTTTAAAAGCATATCGATGATGAATTTTATAATAGTTATAATATAATCGGTTTTAAGCGTTTTGCTCAATAACTGGAAATGATAAGCACGTCAAGCGTTAATTAAAGTTATGTCTTATAAGGTTTTGAACACATTTCTACACTTTTTCAAAATGTTACATTTTAGACCCTTAAGAATGAAAAATGGCAAAATATACCCTTGGAGTTTTTACTTTTACAAGTTTGGTCCTTTTAGTTTACAAGATGTACAAAGTAAACCTTGTACTTTGGAAAGTGACATAATAGACCCCTATAGTTATAACTTTAGAAATATGGCAAAAATAGTCCTTGTACTTATAAGTTTTAAAAAGTTACAGTATATACCCCTTGCATGAAAATGATTTACAAAACAAGTCCAAAATCCATAATAATGATATTTTTCAATATGAAAAGTAATTTACAGGTTATAGCTTATTAATATAAGCTAAAATATGAAGGTTTAACGTAACGAAAGTTTAAAATAACGATTTGTTAAGCTAGAAATCAAAACGGGTCAAATTAGGGTTTTAAAACAAAAAAGTAGGTTTTTAATTCAAATTCTTTCAAAAATCAATAAAGTTGTTATATTATCATCATTTAATATAGATTATAACAATATTTTACCATTATAACATTTAGATTAAAGAAAAATAAAGAATTAGGGTTTAGGGTTTTCGGTTTTGGATCAAAATGGAAAAACGCCTAGAATTTTAGTTTAAAAGCTTTAATATGAGTTCATGCATGATCATATGAGTGATATATGAATGTAGGAGCAGGTATGAAGATCATATAACCTGGGTTTGAGCTTTGAGAATCGAAAATGGAGGAAACGGGTCGAAATGGGTTCGAACGCCTAGAATTCCTTCTTTGGGGCTTCAAGGCTTGATTACTTCTCTTGATTATTGCTCTTGGGACTTCTTGGGGCTTCCTTGATTAGATATTGGCTTCCATTGATGGTTATAGAAGAATAAGTGGAGGTATGAATGAAATGAATGGGTGATGAGCCCTTTTTATAGCCGAACTCAACCCTTAGAGGCCAAGGTGACTTTGTGCTCAAGCTATGACATGTGGATCAGCTAGAGGTTGATGTGGAGAAGCTATGATGTGAATATGCAAACCTAAAACTAGCTAGAAGGTGTTGCTTGATCCTTGTGGTGCCGTGGCAAGACTTGAGGAACAAGGGAATATGTGGCTTCTTTTCTAGCCAAGAAACGGATTAAGTAGCATGGTAAGCTGCATAGGGAGGCAAGTAGCTTGGTTATCAAGGTTCTTGGATGCAAATTAATTTTCAAAATAGGTCAAAAGAAAGAATAAATGACGCGGGTTCGAATGGTACGGGTTTAGGGTTTTCTTGCTTAAATTTCGAGTACATTTGGTTAGAAATGATAGATTAGGGAATGTAAGTCTTGTATTAAGAGTTTATAATATTTTTTGATTTGTGCGTTGAGTTTAAAATGGGTGAAAATAAGAAAATAGATCGCGGGTTCATATTAAGGCACGAATATGGTTTTTAAGCTTCAATTTCGTGTGCATTTGATTAGTGATGATAGATTAAGGATTATAAGCTTATATTAAGGATTTAAAACAATGTTTGATTAGTGATTCACGATTAAAATGGGTGAAAATGGTTAAATGGGTCGTGATTTACAATTAGGGTTCGTTTAGGGTTTCTTTGATTTAATTCTTGTACATTGTTGTTATAATGAAGATATAATGATGGATTGTGATTTATAATGTTGTATTTTGAGTAATTACAACTTATTTGAGTGGTGGTTGAGGTTTAAAATGGATAAAAACCAATAAACGGGTCTCGGTTTCAAAAATAACTCAGTTTAGGGTTTTTAGGTTTGATTTCATGAAATCTTATGAAATGAGAAAGATTATGGATTGTAAATGAAGTGCATGACTTGCTTGTAAATTTTACTTGATAGATTGTACAAGTTTCTTAGGAAAACATAGGTAAAACAACTATTTTGAATATCGTGCATTAATGACTTGTACATTATGCTTTAAAGGACTTGTACCTTATTTTGGAGGGAATTCATATTCAAATGAGATGTTATATTACTTGTACTTGAGCTTTGATCACATGTACATTCATATTGGATGTCTACATTACCCAAAATTAGGGTTTAGGCATAAACATTAACGGTTTATGTTCATTTGATATTAATGTCAAGAAATCTACGTTAAATGAATAACGTATGTGATAAAATATATATTAGGTCTGACTTGACATGTTATGATGTTTGCTTGACATATATGATTGTCATAGGTAGGTTGCATATTTAGTTATTCAAGTAATGTAATAAAGCGAAAAATTTCCCCATACAATTGTGATCATAATAAAATTTGATGAAATATTTAGGTTTTTATAGTCCCCCATCCTTACAGAAATCTCGTTCTGAGATTTTAGTTGAATGCCAGAGAGATGTTAAGGAATGATTATAAATTGTAAGAGTGTTGCTAATCATGTGGGATACAGATTTGGAAATGAACAGATGATGAAGGTAATAATGATAATGATTAAATGAAGAAAAGGAATTATTTTTACAAACGGAAAGAAACTTGTTTGTACGAATGCCATACTTAAGCCTACTTATTTATTATTTGTCATTTACAAAAATAGGCGTCCCAATCCTTATAACTGAGAATTTATAAATTCATAGTTTGGTAGTTTATAATTTCCTTATTCAAATGAAGAAGCGTCCTAATTCATTTCAATAAGACAATTATAAATCATTTAAGCATAAAACATGATATCAAAATGGTGATGTGTAGAAAATGATATGATCATGAAAGGTAAGAAAAATATCAAGATATTAATTGCACTGACGCCCATATTATCAGTCGAGGATTTTTGTTGTGGTATTCCAATGATAATATATGTTTCAAAGGTATGAGGAGAGTATTCAGAGTTGAATATGATAGAACTAACGGAATTGACAAATAATGTCAAGTTTTGATGTCATCAGATAACAAAGTGTAACAGAATCATTAATTTATTATTTCATGGATAACTTCATCTTACATATCTTACATCATTAAAACTTTAAGAGTGTTGAAACTTATGCTACGTGTCTTATGGTAGGATTCTAGATAAAAGTAATAAATGACAAGGATAGTAGCTTGGTGTTTGGGGTTTTTAAACTTATGAAGTGGGTTTAAGAAGATCCTTTATATAACTGGTGGCAATTTGAAAATCCTCGAGAGTTGTTTCTTGGGTAGATATCTTAAAGTGAACAGAAGCAAGCTTGTCTCTAAGTGTGCTTTCTTGTGGCCCTGTTGTTTGCTTTTGAGTATTGATTTGCATAATGTCCTTTTTCTCCGCAGGCATTACAAGTTACAGATACTTGTTGTAGGTTGTTTCCAGTAGCCGGTCTTTTGGTTCTGCAGTTCTTGGTCAGATGACCTATCTTGTTGCAAGTTCGACACTTGACAGTGCAAGGTCCCATGTGATGCAGGGTGCATCTTTCACACAAGGGACTGTTTTTAGTATACCCATTGGTGGCAACATAAGTCCTGGAGGTTTCTTGCCTTCTATTCTGTTGGTGGTAATCCTGGTTATGGTTGTTTTGGTAGTTATTGTTGTTGTGATTGTTGGAGTGGTTATTGTTGTTGCGATTATTGAGGTAGTTCTTGAGATTATCATTATTGTTGAGATCACGAATATTGGAATAGTTGTTGTTGTTAGGATTATTGGGATAGTTGTTGTTGTCAGTGGTGTTCCTTCTATCATCAAACTTTCATTTGTGATCAATGGTTTCTTGCACAGAATCGCACTTTAGTATTTGGTCCATTAGTCTGTGAGTTATGTTGGTGGCTTCTTCCAGAGTCTGAGGTTTTGAAGCAGTAACGTTTCCTTCAATGCTTTGGGGCAGTCCCCCGATGAAAGCTTCCATGAGTTTCTCAGTGTTTGGCACCATGTTTGGACATAAGACTGCTAATTCTTGGAATCTTCTAACGTGAGTCTTGAGATCATTTTCTTTTACAATCAGACCGTAAAATTCGTCTTCCATTTTCTTGATTTCAGTTCGTGGGCAATACTTATTGGTCAAGAGACTTTTCAATTCAGTCTAGGTGATCCTATTGGCTTGTTCTATTCCAATAGGTTGGGCGTATGCATTCCACCCGACAAGGCATCATCGGTCAAGGTACCAATAGCAAATGTCACTCTGTCTTCCTCGGCACACTTACTACGTGAAAATACCGATTCAGTACGTTCAAACCCGTGGATACGGCCAACAGCTCCTTCCGTACCATTGAAGTAGAAAGGTTGACAGTTTATGAATTCTTTGTAGTTTCCTCTTTTTGCTACAAGAGGTTTTCTTGGTCCAGTATTCCTATTGGGATTGTCGGTATTTGCCATGGCAGCAGCTTGTGCTTCCAGGGCTGCAGTAATACCATCAGCAATCAGTTGCCTGATGGCATCCTGAGTCATGGCTGGTGTTGCTGATGTTGATGACCATTTGGGAGGCATTATATATACAAGACAACACAGAATGAGAATCCATAAAAGGATATAGTTGTATCAAAGGTATAAGAATAGAAAGACTTGTGATCATTCTTTAATATAACGGGAAATTTTAGAAGTTAAGACGTTGAGAGATAGACACGAAAATAATGGAATGAGTGATTTATTAGGAAACTTAGTGTTTCTAGATACAAAGGTTTTGAGAAAATCGGATGATAAGAGAATTATAGTAATCCCAGATCAAGATATAAGATAGACAGTCTCGACATACACAATCGATATTATGAAATAATAAGGTATAACAGAATCACCACTGTATTAGATCATAAACAACTTGTCTATGTAATTTACAAAATTTGACAAGCGTCATTATTTATACCATACATCCAGTGGTTAGATTCTAGAAAACTGTAAACGACACAAATTTAATATGGTGTTTTTTCCTTGAGTTCTTAGATCTTGTTCAGAAGACTCTTGATGACGAACCTTGATATCTTGGGACCTGAGGGTTATGGGCCCACTATGCTTCTGTTGCGCTACTCTGATTACACTTTAACTTATTTGGTTTTTGAGGAAACTAGTTAATAAAATTTAAGGAATTATTAAAGGGATAGTCGGGTGGTGATGTAGTTGACCTAACTGGTGATGAATATCTTATTGATGAAGATGGAGATACTGGAATTGGTGATTCAACAGGAGTCTCAATGTCTTTAGGTGGTGAAATTTCCTCGGGAGGAAAGAAATCTCGGGAATCAAACATCGGTGGAGGTAAAATAGCTGGTAGAGCAATAATAACTTGGGGTGATGGAATGGCATCATATGCTTGTATGACCTTCATATACGGATCATCGTGAAAAGGTGAGATAGATAGTGAGGATAAAAGATCTTTAGTTGAATCATCTGAAGAGTCAGGAGAGATGTTTTCTGGTGTGACTGGGGAATAGCCTGATGGAGTCGGGATATAGTTAGGAGCATTTATAGAAGAAAAAGCATCATCCACATCGTAATCAGAAAGGTTAGAAGGGTGGGTGTATGACTGTAACAACCCAATAATGAATAACATAAGTTATTTATATAATAGTATAGTAGTTATGTATTTTTACATACTATTCAGAAAAAGTAGTGGCATCTTCACAATTCACGGAATGTAGTGGCACGGAGGACATTGATGGCAAAAGAAAAGTAGTTATAGTTAAGGTTTTACCCTTGTTCTCTATAACCGTGAGCTCTGATACCAATCTGTAACACCCCCATTTTTACAATATAGCAGCGGAAGCTAATCTGGGGTATTACTTCATAGTACAACAGTCACAATCATAGAAAACGACTCAAAAGAGACGTTTTTAAAAGATACGTTATCATTCATTAAAATCAGAGTTTTACAAAGGCAGGTCCTAAAATCTAGAAACATAAAATGTGAATGATAACAAGTTTTAGTCATCTTCAAGTTCATGCCACTCCATGTCATAAATTGCTCAATTACCTGGGATAAACATGCATAAAAAGGGTCAACACAAAGGTTGAGTGAAATTCATAGGTTTGAAATGTAATAGTTGAATACAAGTCATAGTGTAATAATTGTACAAGCACAATTATTATAGAAAACAATATTAATAGTGTTCATTATTGTATCTAAGCTCATGGCACACAAACTGACTGGTGTATATATATCCAAAATGATGTGACATATATAAAGATAATGGCCCCCGATGTAGGTAATTGCATATACCTATGAAATTCAAATATAGTGCGTTTGGTTACCTATTCGGCTAACACAAACGGGATTTGTCAATCCCGATAGATCTATCTACAATATTCGCGTTCACTCGTAAGTAATTAATGGTCCATGATAATGAGGGTCTTTTGGCATAAAGTGACTTAGATTACAAGCAATAATATGATAGCATATATTTACACGCTATTATAGTTTCTAGCAGTATCCCCTAGGTTTATGAAAACATTCAAGAGATTTAATAGTGACGCTATGAACTCACTAAGTCTTTGAAAAGTAATCATATTATTATAAGATAAACGAGTATGTAAAAGAGTTTGTAAACAAGCAATGTTATCCCTCGTCAGGTTTATAAAAATGTAATAGACATAAAGGCGAGGTTTTATGAACTTTCACCTTTTAGGTGTTGTAATAAAATATTCCAAATGAAGTGATGACTTGTTCGCAATCTTAACAAGGGGAAGGTTGATATAGCAAATTGGATAGTAAACTGACACATCAGCAAAACTGAGTAAATAGTCCAAGTCTTAGGAAGATTGTACTCTAGAACTTTGGTTATAAGAGTTTAATATTGTTATGAGTTTTATTAGAGATTTTGGAATTATTGTATCATCGTTCGGGCCATCATATTTCAGAAGTCATTCAATAAACGTTTGAGGAGCTAGGGCACATTAAAACGTAAACCCAACAACTCAGTCAGTGAGTAATACCAAGATGAAAACCTTAATTATGTAGCTCCCAGTATTGTGGTTGGTACGATATGATTCGGGACACGATTTAAAAGTATCAATGATGAATTTTTATAATAGTTATAACATAATCGGTTTTAAGCGTTTTGCTCAATAACTGGAAATGATAAGCACGTCAAGCGTTAATTAAAGTTATGTCTTATAAGGTTTTGAACACATTTCTACACTTTTTCAAAATGTTACATTTTAGACCCTTAAGAATGAAAAATGGCAAAATATACCCTTGGAGTTTTTACTTTTACAAGTTTGGTCCTTTTAGTTTACAAGATGTACAAAGTAAACCTTGTACTTTGGAAAGTGACATAATAGACCCCTATAGTTATAACTTTAGAAATATGGCAAAAATAGTCCTTGTACTTATAAGTTTTAAAAAGTTACAGTATATACCCCTTGCATGAAAATGATTTACAAAACAAGTCCAAAATCCATAATAATGATATTTTTCAATATGAAAAGTAATTTACAGGTTATAGCTTATTAATATAAGCTAAAATATGAAGGTTTAACGTAACGAAAGTTTAAAATAACGATTTGTTAAGCTAGAAATCAAAACGGGTCGAATTAGGGTTTTAAAACAAAAACGCGTAGGTTTTTAATTCAAATTCTTTCAAGAATCAATAAAGTTGTTATATTAACATCATTTAAGATAGATTATAACAATATTTTACCATTATAACATTTAGATTAAAGAAAAACAAAGAATTAGGGTTTAGGGTTTCGGTTTTGGATCAAAATGGAAAAACGCCTAGAATTTTAGATTAAAAGCTTTAATATGAGTTCATGCATGATCATATGAGTATTATATGAATGTAGGAGCAGGTATGAAGATCATATAACCTGGGTTTGAGCTTTGAGAATCGAAAATGGAGGAAACGGGTCGAAATGGGTTCGAATTCCTAGAATTCCTTCTTCGGGACTTCAAGGCTTGATTACTTCTCTTGATTATTTCTCTTTGGACTTATTAGGGCTTCCTTAATCAGAGATTTTCTGCCATTGATGGTTATAGAAGAAGAAGTGGAGGTGTGAATGAAATGAATGGGTGATGAGCCCTTTTTATAGTCGAACTCAACCCTTGGAGGCCAAGGTGACTTTGTGCTCAAGCTATGACATGTGGATCAGCTAGAGGTTGATGTGGAGAAGCTATGATGTGAATACGCAAACCTAAAACTAGCTAGAAGGTGTTGCTTGATCCTTGTGGTGTCGTGGCAAGACTTGAGGAACAAGGGGAGATGTGGCTTCTTTTCTAGCCAAGAAATGGATTAAGTAGCATGATAAGCTGCTTAGGGAGGCAAGTTGCTTGGTCATCAAGGTGCTTGGATGCAAATTAACTTTCAAAATGGGTCAAAAGAAAGAATAAGTGTCGCGGGTTCGAATGGTACGGGTTTAGGGTTTTCTTGCATAAATTTCGAGTACATTTGGTTAGAAATGATTGATTAGGGAATGTAAGTCTTGTATTAAGAGTTTATAATAGTTTTTGATTTGTGGTTCGAGTTTAAAATAGGTGAAAACAAGAAAATAAATCGCGGGTTCATATTAGGGCACGAATAGGGTTTTTAAGCTTCAATTTCGTGTGCATTTGATTAGTGATGATAGATTAAGGATTGTAAGCTTATATTAAGGATTTACAATAATGTTTGATTAGTAATTCGTGATTAAAATGGGTGAAAATGGTTAAATGGGTCGTGATTTGCAATCAGGGTTCGTTTAGGGTTTCTTTGATTTAATTCTTGTACATTGTTGTTATAATGAAGATATAATGATGGATTGTGATTTATAATGTTGTAGTTTGAGTAATTACAACTTATTTGAGTAGTGGTTGAGGTTTAAAACGGATAAAAACCAAGAAACAGGTCTTGGTTTAGGGTTTTTAGGTTTGAGTTCATGAAATCTTATGAAATAAGAAAGATTATGGATTGTAAATGAAGTGCATGACTTGCTTGTAACTTGTACTTGATAGATTGTACAAGTTTCTTAGGAAAACGAAGGTAAAACGGCTATTTTGAATATCATGCATTAATGACTTATACATTATGCTTTAAAGGACTTATACCTTATTTTGGAGGGAATTCATATTCAAATGAGATGTTATATTACTTGTACTTGAGCTTTGATCACTTGTACATTCATATTGGATGTCTACATTACCCAAAATTAGGGTTTAGACATAAACATTAACAGTTTATGTTCATTTGATATTAATGTCGAGAAATCTACGTTAAATGAATAACGTATGTGATAAAATAGATATTAGGTCATTGACTTGACATGTTATGATGTTTGCTTGACATATAAGATTGTCATAGGTAGGTTGTGTGAGCTCGTTAACTTTAGTTATGCAAGTAATGTAATAAAGCGAAAAATCTCTCCGTACAATTGTGATCATGATAAAATTTGATGAAAATTTTGGGTTGTTATACCTACAGCTAAGGATACAGCTAATGATGACAAGGAAAATATAATCATACCAAAAATATGACACGCCTATTGTAATCATACTAAAAATAATATTGACTAATATGCCCCTGCAGTTTGAGCGGGAGGAGGGCGGACGCTCAAACTAGATCAAAAATCTTCAAACAAAGCTGAAGGAAGTCCTTTGGTGAAGATGTCAGCATACTGGTAGCGAGAAGGTACATGGAGAACTCTAACCTGGCCAGCGGTAACCATATCACAGACAAAATGAATGTCGATCTCAGTGTGTTTTGTCCGTTGATGTTGAACAGGATTGGCAGACATATAAACGGCACTAACGTTATCATAGTAAAACAAGAGTGGCCGTTGATAGAGGAGAATGTAACTCACGAAGTAGATTGTGAAGCCATGTAGTCTATGCGACAACGTTAGCAACACCACGATATTCAGCTTTGGCACTAGAGCGAGAGAGGGTGTGCTGACGTTTAGCTGACCAAGACAAAAGATTATCACCCATAAAAACACAATAACCTGAAGTAGACCTGCGTGTAGAGGGGTAACCTGCCCAATCAACATCAGTATAACCAACCAAAGATGTAGTAGCGGAAATATATAAATGAAGACTAAAGTCCACAGTCCCTTGAACATATCGCAAGATACGCTTGAGAGCAGCAAAGTGAGGCTCCCTTAGATCTTGCATATAAAGGCAAACCTGCTGAACGGCATAAGATAAATTTGGACGTGTAAATGTAAGATACTGTAGCCCCCCCTGCAAGATTGCGATATAAAGTGGGATCCTGAACAGGAACACCTTCTGGCCTAGTTTAGACTCTATATCAATGGGTGTCCGAGAAGGATTACAATGAACCATGTGAGCACGCTCAAGAAGCTGAATAGCGTACTTCCTCTAAGACAAAAATAAACATGTAGAATTGCGATTCGCAGAAATACTAAGAAAATAATTAAGTGCTCCAAGATCAGTCATGTTAAACTCATTATGTAAGGAATTTATAATCTGTTGTAGTAATGATAAAGAGGAAGCTATAAGAATAATGTCATCCACATAAATAAGAAGATAAACAACCTGAGAACCCTTTCTATAAATAAAGAGAGAAGAATCATAGCGACTATGATAAAACCAGCCCGTGAGGCATAACCTGCAAATCGCTAAAACTAAGCATGAGGTGCTTGTTTCAGTCCATACAAAGATCTCTACAAAATACAAACATGATGAGGGTACCGAGAGTCAACAAAACCAGGAGGTTGATGCATGCACACAGTCTCAGATAAATCACCGTTAAGAAAAGCATTATTAACGTCAAGCTGGTGTATAGGCCACTGGCGAGACACGACAAGACTAAGGACTGTGCGAATGGTGGCTGGTTTAACAACCGGATTAAAAGTCTCATCAAAATCAACACCAAGTTGCTGACTACTACCGTTAGCAACCAAACGAGTCTTATAACGGCTCAAAGTCCCGTCAACATGAAACTTATGCTTAAATAACCGCATAGAACGAATCATATTAACACCTGCAGGCTACAAGTAACCAAGTGCCATTTTTAACCAACGTATTATACTCATCGTACATAGCATTACGCCATTGAGGATCTTTTAAGGAGTTAGGCGGATTTTTAGGAATAGGAGAAATGGAAAAGGTATTTAAAGAAAGACGATGGTATGAGTTCGGGTTTGTTTGTTTAATGGAGGAGGAGAGGGGTGGTCGAGGGGGTGTGTTTCAGAAGGTATGGGAATTGGGTTTCGTCGAAAGTGACGTGTCGAGAGAGAATGAATTTGTTTGTCTCGAGGTCTAGGCAACGAAAACCACGATGATAGGCAGGATAGCCTAAAAAAACACATGGAGTGGCTCGTGAGGCAAGTTTATGAGGGGAGTGAAGGTGAGGGTAGCATAGATATCCAAAGATGCGCAGGCAGGAGTAATTGGGTGGTTTGTTAAAGAGGCGTGTGAAAGGTATTTCGTTGTGGATGGCGGTTGATGGTAGAAGGTTTAGGAGGTAGGTGGCCATATGGAGAGCTTCAACCCAAAATGTGGGAGGAAGGTGTGCTTGAAAGAGGAGAGTACGGATCATATTATTGATTGGTCGTATCATTCGTTCCGCCTTGCCATTTTGTTGGGAGGTTTTTGGGCAAGCGAATCTAAGTTGGATGCCATTTTTGGCAAAAAGGGTGTGGAGTCAGCTATTATCGAATTCACCACCATGATCACATTGGAAAAAAATTTCAAACACGTCAGATTTAGAGCTAAGAGGATAAATCCATAGATAGTGAGAAAAATGATCAAGAAATAAAACATAATATTTGAAATCATTAGAGCTAACAATGGGAGATATCTATAAATCAAAATGAAAAATATCAAAACAATGTTCAACAATAGAATTCGAACTATGAAAAGGAAGCTTCACATGTTTGCCAAGTTGGCAAGCATGACAAAGATGTAGAGACTTTTCTTTATTACATGAAATAAACTGACAAGAAACAAGGGAGCGTAGCACTTCATCACCCGGATGACCGAGACGTTGATGCCACGTGGAAGAACTAGTAGAAAGAAAGACAATAGGGATAGTTGAAGGCTTGGTAACTGGATAGAGATCGCCCGAGCTGTCACATCAAATGAGGATGTGGCGAGTCAAGAAATCCTTCATAGAAAAACCAAATGCGCCAAATTCAATAGTACAATTATTGTCTTTCATAAATTGACGAACAAAAATAAGATTTTTAATTATATTTGGGGTGACAAGAACATTATTAAGATGGAGAGGTCGGTGAATTAAAGGAATAATGCTATGACCGGAGTTAGTGACAGGAATAGAATCACCGTTACCAACATGAACAGATGGGTATAAGCGTTTATCAAAAATGGTACCTAAATTACTTGCATTAAAATTTAAATGAGAGGAAGCACCTGTATCCATGTGCCAAGTCGGGTCCTGCAAAGTCATAGTGCTAAACGCACTAGGAAGAGAAGTAGCCTGAGACCCGTAGTGAGCAGGAGCAGGACTGAGTAAACCTTGATGTTGTTGAGGATAGGCCAAAGTATACTGTCCTTGTGGTGGCGTGAACTGTTAGGCCACGAGAGGTAGCTGGGCTGGGCTAGGGGCCTGCGTTTGATGAAGTAAACCATATTGGGCCTGGTGGTTGTGGCTAATAGGCTGGGTAGGCACTTGTGGTGTTATTTGTTGGGACATTCGTGTGTTTTAAAATCCAGGTAGAGCCCAAGATGCGTGGGTCTGATTATATGACTTTGAACCAGACGCACGGAAGTTGTTACCAGTGCTAGTGTTTTTGCCATTTAACCCTGACCGATTTCTATGATCATGAATAAACTTACACCGATCACCGAACTTACACGATCCCTTATTAAAGTGATTACATATTTGAGGAAGAGTGGAGGACTTGTTTGGGTTACCTTTATTGCTCGAATTATTAGAAGCTATGAGCACGCTCAGAGATGACGAGCTACTTTAAAAATTAGTGGAGGCCCCAGATTCATCATTGAACGATGATTCTTTCAAGAGTAGCATGTTGCGGACCGTTTCCAAAGTCAGGAGAGGTTCACGGTGTTGGATGATTTCAAAAAGTGTGGCAAAGCGAGAATCAAGTCCATTAATCGCATAAATCACCAAGTTTTTCTCGCTTACTTGACAATCAAGGTTTTTGAGTCTATTTGCCATAGACTTGATTTTCGTACAATATTCATTAACCGTCATCTTTCCAATCTTGATGGAGCGGAGTTCATTATCAAGGTTAATGTCTTTAGCATCCTTGTTATCATGAAAGAGATCTTTGAGATGATCCCATAATGCTTTTGCTTTACCCGGTGTGGTAACGACTTGTTCTTGAAGAGAGTCACATAGGGATCCGAGGATCCACATCTTGATGAGATCATCAAGTTAACACCATTCCGGATTAGTAGACGTGTTTTTTTCTTCCATATGTGATTTAAGGCCGAGACTACCAAGATGAATCAGAGAGAAAGAACTCCACGAGTTGTAGTTGTGTTTTTCAAGTTCCAACTTAATGGGGACCTTGTTAGGTATGCTAAAGGGGATGATTTAGTCGGTAGAAGGGGGTGGTGGTGGTGGGTTGTCTTCAACGGCCATGAGAGCCGATTGTGTGGATTAGGGTTTAAGGTTTTTGGACGACGGCATATTGGGGGTGGAGGATGAGGGAGACGTGTTTAGTGGAGAGAAAATAGGAGAAAAAAGATTGGTTGTGATACCATATTGAAGGTTAATTGTTTCCTTGATATTTCTCACAAAGCATACGACATATATAATTTACAAAGATAAGGGTTGAGTCCGAGATCAATCCTACAGCTAAGGATACAGCTAATGATGAAAAGGATGATATAATCATACCAAAAATATGACACGCCTGTTGTAATCATACTAAAAATATGTATTGACTAATAGAATATTATTATATTACATGTGATATATCAAACAAAATACTGAACAAAAAAAAACATTTGTTGAAAGTATATGAAAGTGTCTCTTTATTGAAAGATAATTAAATGTTCGTCATGATAATGTACTTTATTTAGGTTATTTAGGTTAACGATTATAATTTTAAAAAGGATGTTAGTGGGTTTTAGTTATAAATATTAATTAATCCGCTCCTTTTCTTTTCTTTTATAAAATGAGTAACTGAGATTTGTCACACAATATGTAGAGAAATAATACTCTCTTCATTTCAAAATAGTTTTTTACCGTTTTTTCTTTCTTACTTTTTGAAAAACGACAGCTTTAGCTTTAACTAATTAATGTTTTATTGAAAGTTTGTACTAACACCTTAAAGTAAGGGTAATGTAGTCGTCTCAATCAAATTTTCATATCCGTTTTTAGTAACAGACGATTAATTTGTGACAATCCGAAATGGAATGAGTAGTTCATAAATCAACTTTTCTCTATCAAATGTGCAAAGTTGCTCAAAATTTTCTTTTCAGATGTTAACATTTTGAACGCCTATTAATTTATTTCATTGTGTACATAGATTTTGGACGGATGAAGTAGTAAAGACCACAGTCAACGAACTCTATTCTTCGAAATCTAAGAGCACCGCATGATGACCCTTGAAAGTCTGTCAAAGCGAGGAGGGATGAAGTCTAGTTAAATCTTTCTAAAGTCATTTGCTGGTTTGAACTTTGTATTTCTTGGATCATAAGGATTCCAAATGTCTCCTTGTAGTCACACAATTTGTGTGATCTCTATACTGTTAACAGAAAAGGATTACATTAAAGATTAAACCATTATATCATATGAAATCCGCAACAATTTTATGTGCTTATCTATCTAAGGTTCCCCTTCTAGCTAGGTGTGACTATATTTCTAATTTTATCATTGAAAAATTCTTGAAATTAGAAGATGATCCACTGAATATTACTGAAGATAATCACTTGTCATATCGTGTCATGGGTATCAAATTAAATGACTCCACTAATCACGATAACAACATATACGCGGGCACACTCACCTAAAGTTAATAACCAAAGTGCATCCAACACTAATATTTTAAAAACCAAATTTAACATCAAGTCATATTCAGAGCAAAGTGATGACTCCAAGAAGATAGAAAATTTTCAATAATATTTGTCGTGCGATATGGAACAAGTGTAAACATGACTGTGCTTTTGAATGATTTTTATTTTTTTGGGGCGTCTCTCAAAATGGCTCGATGATGCTTTACATCAACACATTCACATTGGAAGAAAGTGATTTATATAATTATTGATTGAGGGAGGTTATATTAGAAACCCTCCATTTCTTGGATACTGAGAGACCAATCCCACCCATCCTTCCAAAAAGATTCAGGGGCTGAGATTAAAACTCACTTATTAACGAAAAAAATAATAATAAAAAAAGCGGAGGGGTATGCTGGTCATTTAACCCCCACAACCACCCACATCTCCAACCACCGATCATTATTCACGCAGTCATCTCAGTTTCAAACACACACACTACAACGATCAAAACTCACATTAAAAACACACACAAACACATTAGATCTGAATCTATCATCACGAACATCTATCGATCGATCATCTCCTCCGTAAATCGAGTATCTCCTTCATCAGGTAAAAGTTCATCCGATCTGTTTTTATTTATCTTTTTTTAGCTTATTGATGTGAATAAGCTTATAATTCAGCTTATCCTTTTATAGCTTATTTGACGAATTATGTGAATTTATCGTGTTGAATGATAAGTTAACTTATTAGGTGATTGATGTGAATAAGCTTATGAATTATCATCATCTGAATTTATTATGCTGAATTATAAGCTAACTTATTAGCTTATTTTTATGAATTTTCAGGTTTTGTGGCTTAATCTACGTTGAACAGATATAGTATGACCTGTTAGTGAAAAATCATATATGATAAGTTGCTTGAACAAAGTGTAAAAACTTATGTAATATATGATATATGATATAAATTAGGTTTTAAGCATTTATAATATATCATATATGATAATGTGCTTGAAAATAAATTACAAAGAGTTTGTGATCGCCTGTGAGTAATTAAAAGTTAGTTTTGTGTATAATATCATATATGATAATCTGCTTGAAAGTCAAATTCTTTAACATTAAAATTTATCATATATGATAATGTGCTTGAAACTAAAATACAAGCAAGGCTGTCATCTCCTGGTGAGTAATTAAAAGTTAGTTGTGTGTATAATATCATATATGATAATCTGCTTGAAAGTCAACTTCTTTAACACTATAATATATCATATATGATAATGTGCTTGAAACTAAAATCAAATCTTTTTATTTGTGTAGAGAAAGCTGTTTTTAATGCATTTTGCACAAGAAATAGAAATACACAAGATAGGGCTGAGGTTTGTAACAAAGATCTTGACATATGACATAAACATCCACAACGAGAAGATGAGTGACGAGGCACATGCGTTTGCAAAGAAGGATAAGTCGTTGGTAGGCTAATCAAGTAGTGTAGGTTGACAAGCTGTTAGTGGTACCATAGTATGTACCACATTTTGGGTTCTAACTTGTTGATCATGGTAAAACAATGTAATGCTACTAATTCGTCGATCATGGTTTAACAATGTAATGCTACTAATTCGTCGTATTTTATTATGAAATACGGATGTATTTTTTGGTTAAATGTCTTGTCTTGTTGTACTTCTTATTGAACAAATAAATAATCACTTGTGTGTTTTTGGCATTTCACAACAAGCTAAAATGTAATACCAGTATACCATATATGATATACAAGAGTTAAAATAAATAAAACATCACCTATTCACAAAATAAAAGACCTTTCTAACATTATCATACATGATACTCCAAAATAGAAAGAAACCCAATCTAAAATCAAATATGATATACATGTGATATCATATATGATACTCCATAAATAGAAAGAAACTCAATGTAAAATCAAATATGTTATCATGTATAATATATGTAACGGGTAAACCCATGTAAAAACAAAAGATCCAACACTTGGTTCACAAAATATAAAAGTGTACTTTTTAACAATATCATATATGATAATTCAAATAGAAAGTAAGCCTAATATAAAATCAAATATGATATACATATGATATCATATATGATAAAAACTTATTCATAATCAAAAGACACAAAAACAAAGAGTACTGATTTCGTGATTAAACCAAAACTTTTTTATTATCTAAACTACTGTTCTTTTTCTTCAATCAATTCTTATTAAATCAATTCTTCTTCATTTTCAACCAAATATATTTTTTCTTGAACTTCCTCCTGGGTCACCACGACTTCAGCTTGATCCTTAAACATACATGTGCACATTTCAATCTCTAAAAAATAAAAGAATAAACAAACCGTCACCTGAAAAAAATAAAATATCATATATGATAATCACATGCCACATACATATGAAAAAGCAAAATCATATATGATATACGTACGAAACATATCATATATGATATATCAAACAGATTAAACAACAAACTATTTAAAATTGCTTATTGCTAACTGATAAGCTATATACACATTGATTAAGCTTATACCAACAAATTAATCTATTAAAGCTTATTCAAAACATAAAAATAGCTAATAACAAAGCTTATTAACACTAGCAACATAAATAAGCTAAATAATATAGCTTATAATTCATCAAAATAAGCTAATAAGCTAGCTTATAACTTAGCAACATAAATTTAAACGATGATAGTACATAAACTTATTCACATAAATGATCTAAATAAATTAGCTTATCACTAATAACATATAATTATGATATTCGATCAAAATAAGCTGAATAATAAGCTTATAAATTTAAATGATGATAAATTTATAAGCTTCTTCAAATCAAATAAGCTAAAAATAAAAAAAAGATATGATGAATCTAACCTGATGTTAATCAAATGAAGAAGAAGAAGCTGATGGATCGATCGAAGATCGATCGATTAGTTGTTCGTGTTATTTTTATTTAAAGATCAAAGATCTATCTGTTGTTTGCACATGATGGGATTAATTGTTCGTGTGGAGAGAAAAAGAACATCATCTATTGGTGTAGAGAGAGAGAAAAAAAACACGTTATGTGTGTGTGTTAAATGAGTGGTTAATAAGAAAAAGATGTTTATATATTAGACGTTAAATGACCAAAATACTCATACAGTGTAAATTAGGGATTTAATCTTATCCATTGAATGAGATGAAGATGAAGAGTGGAGATGAGTCCCCCGATATTCACAAAATGTTTGATATCCAAATGAACTTAAATCTTAATAAAATCTTTGACACGTATCATTTGATGAGTGGCATATTAGTCCACCTTTTCGACCTAAAGTTTAGTGGGAATTGGTATTATTTGTCAAGACGTGAGCAACATTAGCAATAATTAATTTTTATTCAATGAACTCATTATATAAGAAAATTGTTGGTATGTGACATGTTTGTTATACATTCTTTTTCATATGTTTAACTACTTTATGTAAAGTTGAATTATATGGTAAAAATTGCATGATAACTACTACTCATACGTTTACATGATTGCCATTTATATCTGTTAAAAAACCTAGTACATACACATTTGAATCAAAAATCTAAATGAACCTCTACCTACTTCATTTTGTTCTAGGA